>APFE031084952.1:5000-12858 GCA_000404065.3 Pinus taeda | reverse complement strand
TGAAGCCGTGAACAAAGTCTTGGTCACGATGCTTCAGAGAACTGTTGGCATGCACAAGTCTAGTTGGAATTTGATGTTGTTCTCTGCGTTGTGGGCCTACCGGACCTCCGTGAAGGATGCCACCGGTTTCACCCCTTTTCAGCTAGTATATGGACTGGAGGCAACCCTTCCCATTGAGTGTGAGATTCCTTCACTCAAATTAGTCGTCGAGTTACTTCCCGAGACTACTCCCGTGGAAGAGCGGCTTTTTTAGTTGGAAAGACTGGACGAGACACGTCGTCTAGCCTCCCTAGCTATCGAAGCTCAAAAGAAGCGAGTGAAAACTCACTTCGATAACTCTGTTAATCCCCGCTCTTTCGTTGAGGGAGACTTGGTACTGCTCTACGATCAGGCTAATGATAAGCTAGGAGCAGGAAAACTCGAGCCAATGTGGCATGGGCCCTACATTGTAAAAAGAGTTCTACAAAAAGGTGCCTATGAGTTGATCGATTATGAAGGCAATCCCCTGGACAAGCCCCGTAATGGGCTGTATCTTAAGAAATATTACGCCTGAGTCCAGGCACTCTCTCGTTTATTTTTTACATGCATATGCTTTTTTACAGTATGTTTAGTGTGTGTGCGTGTTCATTTGATTTTTGGCTTAGTGTGTCGGCGTGATTGTCGCTTATTGTGTCTTTTGCTTCTGAACAGATGTCTGGATCACCTTACGTTGGTTTCGCTGATGGTGCTTCCCGCAGTACTCGAAATCTGTCATCTGCAGCATGGGTGATCTACAATCCTCATGGTGAGTTAGTAGATATTCAAGGTGTGTGTCTAGGTTGTACAAAAAACAATGTTGCTGAATATAGTGTTGTAATTGAATTACTAGCCGAGGCGATTAACCTTGGAATCCGCTCATTGGTTGTAAACCTAGATTCGCAGCTTGTAGTCCACCAGCTCAACGGACGATATTCCGTCAGAGATCATCGTACCTTAAGGTTGTATTTACGTGTTAAGTTATTGGAAAGAGATTTTGATTACATTACTTATCATCACATTCTAAGAAGACTTAATGCTGTAACTGATGCATTGGTTAATTATGTATTAGACAGACATTTGCGAAACATGTAAATTAACGAAACATGAGATGCATAAGATACAATAAAAACACCATGTATATATATATATTATATAATTTATATATATTATTATATATATTTATATATATTTATATATATATATATATATATCGTGTGGCGCACTAAGGCGCTCAAAAAATAAGTGTACATGTCTGAACAAAACCGACATCCTCGGTACATCTGAGACGTATGTCTCTCAAAAAACATCAGTGGAAAATAAAACCTAGGCGTCTACTACGGTAGGTTATGCTCTCTATAGCATGCCACCGCTCGTGCCACCCGCCTCAAAAGGCGATGCATCCTGGGTTCTACACCCACTGTATGGATCTGTGCAGCTATGGGGACCTCCTCGATCCCCTGGTAATCCGAGACTCCTGCCAGTAAACCCTCAAGGTTGTGCACCACAGCGTCCGCCATGTCGCCTGCTGGAGGAGCTAAGGCCAAGATCACGGCACCCTGCCCATCTCTCCGTGCCTCCGGGGCCAGGCCAAGGGGTCTCACGGGTCCCACATCTGCACAGCACAACGTTTATTAGGACATGTACATGAAAAAATTCAAAAACATTACAAAAGACAAAAAATCAAAAAGAGATCAAGTGTGTTACCTCCATCGTCCCACTGCTCTCCCGTAGGCAGTGGCAGGTCGGGATCACCACGGAAGTCGATACCGGCGTATGGCCAGTCCTCAACGAAGATAACCTAGCGATCTAGCCACTCTCGAAAGAAAACGCCCCAGGACAATGAGCGACCGCCACCTCCACGTGGCATGACTCGGGCCCATTTGGTGGCCCTCGTCTCTCGTGGACTGTTAGGCGGATCCACCACCATGGTCTGCAGCTGAAGGGCTGGCACCCGCTCAAACATGAGCGGGAGTAAGAGCGATCCGTAGCCAAACTGCTTTGACTCTCCACGTCGGCAGTTGCTCAATTGTCTCTTCATGCTGTTTGTCACAGCTGCTGCCCAGTTGAAAACTGTGGGCTCCAAGCACTCGAGAGTTAGCAATAGGTTGGCCTTTGAGGCCTCATGGTTGGCCAGATTGCCTGCTGCCCGCGTCACTAAAAAGAGTATAGTGCGAAGGACTATGTCACCAACACCCACTGATGGAATGCTTGCTTTCGCGCTCTATGTCTTCTGCGCCTGTGGGCACACTCGGGCCATGAGTTGGTCGAGCATCTCACCGCTGGGTCGCTGCCCCTCCAGGATGGGCATCACACCTCGGCGTGACAATCCAGTCAAAAAGTAGATATCCGTGGCATCGAACTCGATGTCACGACCTTGGATCGTAAATTTCCCGTCCACTGGGTTCCAAGCTCTGATCAAGAGCTCTAAGAGGTCTGGTCGTGCCCTCAAGCGCGGAGTAAGAAAGAATTTTAGCAAACTGCATGCCCGCATTGCATTTCGGCATCCGGCATCGGCAAAAGCGGCCATATCTTCATTTTCGTGGGCCCTCTCTTACCACACAAAGGCCATTGTGTCCTCCATGATCACCTAAAAGATTTAGGCTACCAGCATTTGAAAATTATGCATTCAAATTATTAAAAATCAATTTTCACGGCGCCAGCGCGACTGTTTCTAAAACAACTGTGTTGATAACGGCGGCCCTTTGTATTTTCTCTGGGTCAGCGTGGAAGAACACGGGTTTTCCGCGCTGACCCGGAAAATGGTGTGCGTTCATAAAATCGATCAGCGCGGACCCGATGGGCGAATCTGCGCTGACCGAGAGCGCACCTACGCTCAAAACATTTGGCCAAATGGCCAAATCCCACGAGGAAAATGCTCAAAAATAGACTTAAAATGGAGCGCAGGGCAAGAGGGACCTACCTGGAATCAGCTGTCGAAAGGATGGCGTCTGCACAATGAAGAATTCGCTCCGTCAACTTTGTAGTTCCACAACGTTCTCCAAAGCTCAAAATGGTAAAATGGTAAAAATGATTTTTACCCCCCTATTTATGGTAAAAGTTCTTAATTAACTTTGTAAAAGTGGGTTTTGTCATTTCTATCATGAATTTAATCCTGATGTCTCTATATTATGCTTTGATGCATGTTTTACTATGTTTTTCGACATATCGAACGGGTTTACACGGGTGGTTTTCTTGTGCGGGTCCTCAGAACCGGCGAAGTCACGACAGATCTATATACACTTGGTCCCAAAAAATGTCGTCTTTAAGCTCTTTTCTGACATGAAACAAGAAAAGATCACCGAGCCTCCTTTCAGCTCGTCAAAAGGAACGAGAAGCGGTCGCTTTTAAAGCTCTTTTTTCGACCATTTAAATTAATAAAGATTGTCGGGTGTTTGTTGTTTCGCACTCGTTACTGGCTCTAAAACGACGTACTTCCGACCGCTTTTTTACTTTTTTCGGGTCAAAGTCACTATTTGCGAAAATTACTCCTCGGTCGCGATGATCGGGCAGTTTTTTCGAGCATCGTTTTATACTTTTTCGGGCTCGAGAGACACAAATTTACGAAAAAGCACCCCCTGGAGTTTTCTTTTCTGCTGTCTTTTCAAACTCTCTAAACATGAAAAGACGTCGAGTTCTTCCTTTGTCAGACTCGTTAAAACTTAATGACATCGGACTCTGTCGAAATGACGCTCCTCAAGCATATGCTATCCCCCTCAAGCTTGTCATCCAAAAATAACAGGGGTACTCGCCGGAAATGGTGGGGGAAATAAAGGAATCATAATCGTCGTCATCAGCAGTATGTTGCTCTCGAACATGGTGTAAGAACCTGATTCCAATTATTAGAGCCTTATTCTATTATACACTAACAGATCTATTATAGTGTTGATTTGCAAGTAATAAAAGAAGCTTTCTGACCTTCTTGCAAAATTTTAAACATTTAACATCTAGTCATTTATCATAAACAACATAAATTAAGATGAGCATTCCATTGATATCAACTTAATAAGAGTAGTTGATGGAAAAATACCTGCTCCGGCGGTTGATGTTGATACCTTTGTCGGATAGCTCCAGCTGAATGCTCCTTCTCACCGACCCAACCGGATTTACCACCCAGCCAACTAGGAAACAAATTCCTAGCCCAGGAAACCTCCACAGGTTCCCTAGCCCTCCGTGCCCAAGTCCAACCAGATATAGTGTGTCCTCAAAGAGAATGTGCAAACCATATAACAATACTCTCCTCCTCTCAAACCCAAGAAACCTCCATAGGTTTCCAAGGTCTCCCCAAAATCATAACAAGTCCAAACAATCACAACCAACTCCCACAATCATGAGCAAAACCTCCCAAAAACTCTCCCCTTCTCTCTTCTCCCTTCCCTTTTTATACCCTCCTTCCCTTCTCCATCTCAACCACCTCTCATTAATGTCATTCACTCCTCACCCATCCCTATGGTTGACTTCTCTTCTCCCAAATAAGCTAGGAGTACATTTGGAAATGTGAGATGTAATTACATGGAGAGGACCATGTCTACTCCTTAATAAATGTGAGGGTACATGGGGTAGTGTGAAATGAATATATATATATATAATGAGTTGGAGAGGACTATGTCTTCTCCCAAGAAAAGGTGAGGGTACATGGGGGAATGTGAAATTTAATTACATGGAGAGGACCATGCCTTCTCCTTAATAAATGTGAGGGTACATTGGGTAATGTGAAATGAATATATATATTGATAATGGGTTGGAGAGGACTATGTCTTCTCCCAAGTAAATGTGAGGGTACATGGGGGAATGTGAAATGTAATTACATGGAGAGGACCATGTCTTCTCCTTAATAAATGTGAGGGTACATTGGGTAATGTGGAATGAATACATACATTTTGAAATAATGGAAGGAGACCAAATTCTACCCAATATTCAATTTGAGAAGGTAAGTGGAGAATTTAAATAATGGAAATCATGAATTTATATTAGACCTATATTTCTGAATATTTTTAGATAATGTAAACATTAACAAATTTGTAGGATAAGATTTAAGTGGGGCATTACATACACCCCTCCTTCAAAAAACTTCGTCCCGAAGTTAGAATGAAAAGATGCAAGGAGTTTGAAAGCATAGCACCGGAGAGAGTTATAGTAATGAAATCGAATAAGTATGGCAATGACATTTCTTTCCATCAAGAGTCTCCAACTGATCTATATCTTCCTATCCACCCTCGCCTACTTCCGTTCCCACCCTATCCGTCCTATGCTGCTTTATCAGTGGCAACGGCCATACTAACCACTGATAAAACCATCATGGTGGGAGTGTCGAATACATCGACCTAACTTCCCCCAGCAGGCAACTGGCAATCGTCATCACACGTCTAGGGGGAGCGTTCAACTGTCCTCCCCACGATTCCAGGTTTCGGACGATACACGGTGGGAAACACCTCCACCCCTCCTTCACCACACGGACCACACTACAGAGCTGGTTGGACTTGTCATCGAATAATCCAGTCAGGTCGTCTTGCCACCTGTCATTTGCATTTTACTCGTGTCATAAGAGTGCATATCAAATAGACACCAAATGTAATAGAACAATGTACATCATACCTTTCCTCGTTGGTCGCCTCGACCTTCCCTGATGGAATAGTAGATCTTGGTTATCATACGGTTCTTTCCAATCTGTAGTTTAGTTCTCATCCATGCATGTATATAACCACAAAATAGATATAGATACTTGATCTTAAACATCATGTTTATTAAGCCCAGTGTCCACGTGTCAATTTTTGTTGTTCATACTAGAAATAAATCTTACATCAAATAAATCATAATTTCACTAAGTCACTGATTAGATAAATCATATCTATATAAGCCTGTACGATGCAACAATAACTCTGACAAGTCATGCGCTGGATAAATTGTAACCAAGTAAGTCATACATTTGGTCATACATCCAACATTTCCATCCTTAATACCAAATCCATCAATTGATTTCGCATGTCCAACCAAATGTATATAATGTTCATAAATAACAACATGGAACTGCAAAATAGAACCTTAACATAGGTGGCTATCTACGTTAAAATGGGCATCATAAACGCTCATGTGACATCCTTGTGGAACCCCTCAATAACAATTAGAGTTGAAACAGATTCAACTGTCCATCATGGAAAATAGCATTTGAACCTGGATATGCTATAAGGTGGTACCAAACCAAAATAATGGCAAGCAACGGATTAATGCACTATCAATTCCACTAGAAGGTGCTAGTATAATTTTTACACAGATAATTTCTTTAAAACCTTAGTGAATATAAAAGTCCCACTTCTAATTTGATGGTTTTTCATCTTCCAAACCCATTTAGTTAATCTTGAAAATAAAAGACTCAAAACTTCAAAAATTGTTTCCAACATGATTTTCATACTTCATTTTTTTTGTAAATTGAGAGAATGTCCTCTAAATGTCAAAAGGTTCAAATTTATTATATATTTAATCATTGTTTACTAGTACCAAAACAATGATATATACTGCAGCTCACAATATGACCAAACAAATGAGAAATAATTAAACGAATGGAATAATTGCCTTTGCCCTGCTGCTATTAGTATTTCTCCTCTAAATGGCACTGCATTTCTAAAGATGCCTACTCCTTTCATAAGTGGCTAGTGACCACAAAAGTTGGGAAGAAAGTTGAGGGTCCTTTTATCCAAAACTAGAAACATTATTTTTCACGACATTTTTATTTAACACTAGAATAAAGGTAAAAGTGTATCCTAATATTTTCACTGGTCTTTTATTGACTAACTAAGCTTCCATTTTAAAATCCCAAATTCTCTATGAATTGATCTTCTCATTTAATTTAAGATCATTAAAAATAACTATCACAGTAAGCCTTACACAAGTCCACAGTATTCAATCTATGTTTTCACTAGAAAATTCTACCCCACTAGACCATCTTTGTCAGGCCTCCATCTGTTATGCACCATGCAATAATTGTTGGCATCCTCTTTTCCTCAACCTTAGGTTACATCATGTCAGCCCATTTTTCTTTGGATTGTTTGCCTGCTAGTTTTATTGTTTTTCCTTGTTACCTGTACCTATTCATTATTAACTAATTTCTTGATTACTTTCTAGATTTCTTTGTCTTAATAAAAAAACAACATGACAAAGCATACTTAGTTACAATACTAGGCTTAATATGTATGGATTAGAAGAAACCATTGCATTGAATCTCACCATGCTAGATTGATGCATTCTAGCGAAAATCAATTTTTGGAGAAGTTCAATTCAATTAAGAACACTTTAACCAATTAACCATGCCTTTAAAAAAACTATCAAATGGTAAGGATAGTACTAGATCACTTAGTGAAAACTCTTGGCATGTTTTGGGCTTCATAGTAACTCAAACCACTCTATACTATATCCCTATGTTTAAAGTAGAGGGTATTTAAATGACACGTGCTAGTCAATGGAAGTCATGAGCATTACAACCATAAACTAAATTTAGGTCTTTGTTGTGACATCCTCACCATATTGCAGATCTGGTGTCTCCATTTATAGTTTCCAAGAAGCTTAACAAACTCATCTGCTTATTTCTATAATCATTCATCTATAGGAAGCATGAAATGTTAAGACTAAAATGTGTACAAAGATAAAGCTTATAATGGCCTTGGTGGTCTTAAAGGTTAAGAACATGTATTTCCTTGCAAGAGGTCATAGATTCAAATCTAGAGGGGAGTAGAGAAGGTAAACCTCCATAGACTTTAGTTGTCAAATCATTGCAAGGAGGCGGATCCCTTGTCCCAGAAACAAGGGGTCTCATAAACCAATTTCATGTCTGGCTTGGCCATGACCTAAA
>APFE031084952.1:0-2500 GCA_000404065.3 Pinus taeda | reverse complement strand
AATGTACAAAGAGAACGGGTGGCAAAGATTAAAACATGGAAACATATACATCAACAACGGAACAAATGCCTGCATTTAAGTTACGAAGGAACATATCTATCAACACCGGAATGAACCCCTACATTCGTAGGACTTTCTTCGGCCAGGCTGTCCATATTGCCTAGGAAAACATGGCCTTATAGAAGGAAGGCCTATCCAAAACTCATTACCTGGACAAAATATATCTAGCCACTGGTAATATGAAAGTGCTACACCTGTTAGGTCTGGAATCTGTAATTAAACATGGCAATCTAGAATTAAAAGGCTCATAAGCCTTACTTTAAAGTTCAAATTTTAAAGTCAACTGTAGGGTTTATGGAAACTGATGTAAACTGCATACTATTTTGGTGAGAAAATCCACACTTCGTTGCAATAAACTAGCTGATGATAACCGTGCAAATTTGCGAAGTGATTGGACATAGGGTCTTCATGCATGTTAACTGGCAAGTGGTGCACAGTCGTTGTTTGCACATTGCAATATAAAAAAAAAGAATAATTCTATATATTTTACAAGAAGAGCTGCTCTTGCAGGATACAGAGTTTCGAATTCGCTAAAAGAATTCTAGATGCAGTGATACCTAATATCAATTCATTGCCATAAATTGTTATTAACATTACAGCCCATTATAGGAAAGTATAATCCACAGGCATAGTTCTGAGAACTTTAGCCTATCTTGAAAGTAAAAATTAACAAGTTTACAATTAGGAAGGCACAACAGACACAACAACCACATTCAAGGAAACCCAGAAATCTAATCGACAATTGGGTTTGGTCTTCCAATTTTGGAGTACCAATTGCAACTCGGCGTCAATAGTTCAAAACCCACACAATTTAATCCCTAATAGCAAAGATAGACTTTCCTGAGCTCGTGTCCTTGAGTTTACTGAAGGAAACTATTGCAATAGCAGGTGTTGCCGAAATTTTCAAGGCCAAAGTAGCGCTCGCCCTCGGGAAACTGATCTCCCAGTGCCTTTTCCAGTCTTGAGCCGGTGGTTCCCCTGACCATATGCTCGCTCTCGCTCTCGCGCTCTGATTTTTGGGGTTTTGTCAGGACTTCAAAGGTCGGATCCTTAAGCCCAAATGTTACATGATTGTCAAGAAATTATACTAACTGCCATTATAGTGCCTATCATGTCTTCCAGCAGATCCGTCTGCCTTTCAAAATTTGAGAATACTTGCAGACTGGACAAGAGGGAAAAAATATCTGAAATTCCATGCACAACTGCCGCTGAAATAGCCGGGCACGGTGGTTAGAGGCAACCATTTAAGTGATGAGGGGACTTGAGAGAATGCTCAAAGCCAGCACCATGAACATGAGCACGTATGCTATCCCTTGGTCGATGGCGGTGCCGTCGGATGAAGGAGCAGGAGCGGGAGCCTCTATATTGGCGGAAGGCGCGAAGAGATTAATCAAGAGGAAGGCGACAGAGAGCATCAGCACCGTCACAGAGACCGACAAGAAGGCCATCTCTGCTGAAGAATAACAAGAAATGTTGATGACGGGAAACAAGGAAATCAGGAGAGAAAGAGAAGAGGCGTTGCGGCAACGAAGATCCTCCCAAAAACCCTGAGATCGCCGCGAAAATAACAATCCAACCTACCGGGAACGAATATCCTCGATGTTAGTTTACTATCCTTAGTTGTGTATATATAACACTTGTGAATATACACATATTCCCGATTCCTCTAGAAAACTTCAGATAATATCTTAAGCTTCGTGTATAATATATATATAAAATAAACAACATTATCTTTCTGTTTTTGCCTTGCTTCCTACTATCGCTTTTATCAGAATGGACCCATCTGTCAAAAGGGGTTTGTCTGTCACTAAACGCCGGGTCTTGTGATGAGCTATATTAGGGTTTGTTTCTTCCCCCGTGTACGTTTGCCGGTTGTGGGTTGAATGTCCTCTGGCAGAATTGCTTAATAATATTATTGTTTTAAATTAATGCAGAAGACCCTCACAATACACACTATGCCATTGGGTTGTTGTTGAAACATTTTGACATTCTAATTTTCTGGATTTCCAACTATTTAGTAAGAAATTCGATTATGGAACAGTGATTTAGTGGGGTTTTGGGTCCAGATTTTGAACCTAGGCTCTGATACCATGTGTAAGAACCTGATTCCAATTATTAGAGCCTTATTCTATTATACACTAACAGATCTATTATAGTGTTGATTTGCAAGTAATAAAAGAAGCTTTCTGACCTTCTCGCAAAATTTTAAACATTTAACATCTAGTCATTTATCATAAACAACATAAATTAAGATGAGCATTCCATTGATATCAACTTAATAAGAGTAGTTGATGGAAAAATACCTGCTCCGGCGGTTGATGATGATACCTTTGTCGGATAGCTCCAGCTGAATGCTCCTTCTCACCGACCCAACCGGATTTACCACCCAGCCAACTAGGAAACAAATTCCTAGCCGAGGAAACCTCCACAGGTTCCCTAG
>APFE031084949.1:32919-89725 GCA_000404065.3 Pinus taeda | reverse complement strand
GGGAGCTTGCCATCACTAATTGAATGCATTAAGAAATCATACATGCCAAAGCCTACTTTTGATGTGTTGGAAGAAACTGTTGACATGCGAAGGTTTATTCTGGGACCATATGGTGAGGGGAAATGCATTGAACAACTTAATGACATTAGCTTCCAACATCAATTTCATATCAAAAAAATTGATGGGAAAACACTAATATGGGCAAGAAGTATTCAACTACTACAGAACGGGCACCGTCATCAGGTTTGCAGATTTTGAAGTTCATTCAAGATCATCCAATAGTTGCATCAAAAATATTGTTATTACAATCAGTTGGTGAAGTTCAGAATGCACACAGACAGAATAAATATATAAATTATTCTGATTGCCTGGAGGAAATTAAAAAATGTATTAGATATACATATGAGTACTTTGACATTGCCGATTCAATTTGGTGGGTGTCATTTTTCAATAATAAAAGTGATATCACTTCAACAACAACAAATGAAGATATACCTTTGAAAAATCCATTTATTTGGCCACAAAATGTGTCGAATGAACATGAGGAAGTAAACATTGTTGAAGAACAACAATCTCAAGGTATTATTAATTCTTCATAGGCAACGGAAATAGAGATGTATATTGGTTCCAGAAGATCTCGTGCACAACGTGAAGCCATGGAAGACCTTTATAGGGGTTTAGTACAGGATATTAAGGAGGGTTGCATGATTGCAGTGCTAGCAGATGGAGATCCCAATGGCTATCCATTTTGGGTTGCTAAAGTTATAAAGGTCTTTATAGAAAATTAGGATGTTACAAGTGTTGAAGTACATTGGTATGCCACAAATACACACCCATTCAATGGTGTGTATAAGCCAGAGATGGTAGTTGACAAAAAAAATGTTGGAAAGAGAAAAAGAAAGGGTACAAATATAAATCGCCACCGCAAAAACATATTAAAATTGGAGGATGTTGACATACTTGTTTATGACTTCAATTTAAAAAAGAGAGGAACTCTTTGCTTCAAGACGATAGAGATTCTGAAAAGGTTGTTACCAGAAGGAATGATGTTTACATGGGAGTCTGCTGAAACTAGTCGTAGATCTAGAAGAATTTTGAAACCTGAAATGTTGGGCATGCATGTGGACTTAGATGGGGCACTAGTTGATGAATGAGAAGAATATGGAACATCTTCGTCAGCATCCAGTTACTCATCTGAAGATGTGAATTCTGATGGTGTGCAAGAAAATATGAGTGATTTTGAATAATTATTTAAGACAATTTATATAACTGATGTATGCATCATATCTTCAAATAAAATTAATGTTTTCTATATGTTGTTAAATGAGAAGTTATGAGGCATTTTTATGTTGTTTGATTATGTCTTAATTATGATAAATTTTATTGTTTAAATATCTACAATGTAATATTAAATTAGAGATATAATGTCTGTTTTATTTAGTATACAAATAATGACTTTTGATTTCATTTAGTGATGTACTTTGTTCATAATGTCATGGTTTTTTAATTTTATAGTTGAAAAAATTTCAATTTCTTTTGTATCTAGCATGTTATGGTTGAAAACATGTTGAATTTATACTTAGGAAAGAAAAATGATATTCTGCCAAAAACATTAATGTGTTTTTTCTTTATAAACAACTTTGTTTGACACATAAAAATTTGGTTTTACTAGCATTTTTTAAAAATTTTGAAAATTGACCCTAAAAAAAAAAATCATTGTTAGAGTATCATCACTTTCGTTTTGAAGCTATATCTTGCACGAAAATTTCGTAGTCACTGCCATTTTTAAAACATGTTCAAAATTGATGCCTAAAAAATAAAAAACATCGTTCCAATATACACACTTTTCGTTTTTAGCACTATTTTGGATGTTTTTTGGGGTTTTTTGGCCAGAGTTCCTGTTTTGAGTTTATAGTTTCCGTTTCAATGTTTACATTGTTCATACTTGGAGCAACCCTTTTTGGATGATTCATGAAGATCTTTGAAGCAGACTTGAAGGCATTCATGCTTGTGTGCAGACCTTATAGCCCTTCTCGAAGCATATTTTTGGACCAAACTTTGAAGAATTATTGAAGCACTTTTGGATAATTTTGATGCAAATATTGAAGACCTCTTAAAGTCTATTCTGGAGCACTTGTTGAAGCATTCTTGTGGTCATCTTTGTAGCAAGTTTTGAGACCTTATTTTGAGTAGAGTTGTAGAGTGTCGAAGGAGATTTTTTGGATTTGACCTTGAAGAGAAGTTATTTGAATGTTGTAATTGGGCCATTGTCCCTTCTATGGGAGCCGAAGAAGATATCATTTTATGTTTTACTCTATAAGGTGGCCAGGTGGTGCTAGGGAAGGAAGTTGTATATTCCTTTAGGATGTTGTCACCTGCTTCCAATGGGAGCTTGTAAATCTTGGGGTTGTAGTCCTTTAGATGGTAAATCAGAAGTTGTGTTGATTTGATGTGATGTTATTGGTTAATCATTTTGATACTTAAATTGTTTAAAATTATGAAATATTGATTCACACACCCCCCAGTATTTCTAGCAGATCTAAAGTTGGTTCATGCATAAACTAGTTGAAAATTGTTTTACCCTACTTGTCTCAACAAGTTTGGGGAAATTCAATTAAAACTAGTTAGTTCAATTTTAACTAGTTTGTTCTAATAACATTGGATTAAATTAAAGTAAGATAAGATGAAACTATCTATGTAATATTTTTATAGGGAAAATATAACAGAATGCCATTTTTTAGTTAATTGGAGTCAACTCATATTTTCAGCTTATATCCGTAAGGTTTTACTCAAATTTTGAGTGGGAGTACTTTTTTGATGAAAAATTTGATTCCTCATCCAAGGAGTACCCATGTTGCATACTTTCGATGGACCCTACTACAGGAAAAATGAGAAATACATGAAAAAATGTGATTGCAATCATGGTTTTCATGTATTTCTCATTTTTTGTGTAGCAGGGTCCATCGAAAGTATGCAACATGGTACTCCTTGGATGAGGAATCAAATTATGCATCCAACAAGTGTTGCCACTCGAAATTTGAATAAACCCATAGGGAGATAAGTTGAAAATACGAGTTGAAAAAATAGTTTTTTCTTCTTCTTTTTTCCCTTTAAAATTTGATGATGTAATCTAATCTTATTTTATTATTTCCACTATTATTTTATAATTTCCTTAGGAGGCCCATTTTAGACCTCAAAATTCCCCTAATTCTTGTAGCCTATTTTTTTGGTTCCCAATGGAGGATCAACTAGCTTCGAGGTGTCATTCTTTATCAAGGAATCATATTCCTTTTGCATCACTTCTTTCCATTCATTATGAGAAGCGACTTCTTTGAAGGAAGTTGGTTCAAAATCTGTAGACAAATTAGTTCACAATCATAAGAAACATGCATATCAAGAGGTGAATCAGAATCATCTACATCACCTCCATTTTGTCTGGTTGAACTTATTGTTCTTGTCTTTCCAACCTCAACAGTATGAACACTTTCGACTGTCTTTGTCAGCCATTTTGGAGGACCTTTCTGAGATGGCTCGGGTTTCTCAGTTGACTGAGTTGGGTTTGAATCAAGATTTGTTCTCCCAATTCTGTCAATCACATCGCACAAAGTGTCATTAGTGGTTGGAGCTTCATGTGGGGGAGAGAGTGCATCAAAAGAAGATTCCACAAATTGATCCAGTATAGGAATCCCCCCTTCAAGATGTGGAATATCATTATCAAATTCTTGAAAATACTTTGCATTTCTGAATCTATCCAAGCAATCAAGCTGTTGCTTAACAACATTGTCAGTCTTGGAAGATTAAGGAAAGATCACATCTCTAGATATTATAAAATTCTTTTTCACTTCATCATAGAGATGATATGCTTTGGAGGTACTTGAATACCCTAAGAAGATACACTTGCGACTCCTTGCACTGAGTTTGTTTCTCTATTCCTTGGGTATCAAGGAATAATAGGTGGAACCAAAGACCCTAAGACGCCTCACCAAAGGAATGTGTCCATACCACATTTCATAGGGAGTCTTGTTTTCTATAACATTAGATGGAAACCTATTTTTTATATAGACAACACATAGAATTGCATCAGCCCAAAACATCAGTTTAACATTCTTGAAAAACATCATGGAACACACCATATTTAAGATTGTCTTGTTCATTCTTTTAGCTACTCTGTTTTGTTGGGGATTATAAGACACAGTTGTTTGATGTTTGAGCCCATGATGGTGGAGATAGTTTTCAAATTAATTTGAAGTGTATTCTTTTCCAATATCAGTGTGAATAGAGCCAATATGAGATTGTCCATCATTTTCAATCCATACACGAAAGTTCTTGAATGTTTCAAAAGCATCAAACTTGTTCTTCAATAAATAAACCCAACACATTATAGCGTAGTCATCCGTAAATGGCATCATATATTTATTACCATTTGCGGAAGGAAAAGGCATTGGGCCACATAAATCAGAATTAATGAGTTCAAGTTTTCTATGTACTTTGGAATGAGAATCATGAAAAACCTGTTTGTTGTGCTTTCCTAGAATACAAGCATCACATTGCTTAAGTTTCCTAGGAATTGTAGGCAAACCAATAACACCATTTTTCTTCAACAAATGAAGGTTGTCATAGTTCAAGTGTCCAAATATAGCATGCCATAAAAGACTTGATGGAAATGTACCTTCATCATAGTGAGAATTGTATGAGAAGTTCTATGCACAAGCAGAGGTTCCTTGCAACTTCGTCTTTCTTCTTCTATCTTGGTCATGACAAGTTATTGATCTGATGCTTTTCTGTCCTCAACCTTGCCATCAAAAATATGAATGGAGTGTCCTTGCTAGTGGATGTGGACCAAAGACAATAAGTTTCTCCTCAACTTCAAGAGATATAAAACATCATGCAGAAGAAATTCTGGAAGATCAAGCAATTTGAGCTTGATGGTGCCAAGCCCTGATGGATTGAGTTTTGACTTATATGCAAAATATAATTCTCCATCAACATTTTCAGTGAATTCTTCAAAAAATCTCTCCTAAAATTCATGTGGAAAATTGTTCCTGAATCAAGCAACCAATCATCTTTCCATGAAGTAAGTGAAGCATTAAATAAGTCTTCAGTTACTCCATTGCTACAATCTGCCACAACATAATGAGAGGATTTAAGTGCTTTACCTTTCCCTTTGCCATTGGTTTTACATTTCCCTTCATTTCTTTCTTGCTCAATTCAGTCCCAAGGAAACTTACACGTGGATGCCTCATGTCCATCTCTATTGCATCGTATGCAATGAATATCATACTTTTCTCCTTGGAACTGTCTGCCCACCCTACCTCTAAAATTCCTCCTTCCTCTTCCTCTTTGGCCAACTCTTCCTTTAGAAGAATCTTGTGCGTGATTCTTCTCTGTATGTGCAAGACACACAAATTCTTTAGAAGAATGAGGAGTTTTCTTCTTGCCAAAAGATTTCTCTCTCTCAACAAACTTCTTCTCAAGGGAGTCAAAGGTAATATCCTTAAGGTTTCCACTTTCTTGCAATGACTCAAGATAATGTGAATAGGTGGGATATGGTGCCTTGACATAATCTATGAGAGGAATATCTATTTCAACACTAGTGGTTTTTATATCATTCATAATGGATGTTACTTCTAATGCTAAGGCAAGAGGGTCATCATTTTTCATTTCAAGACTAAACAAATTAATCATCAATTGAACAACTTCAAGTTCAGATTGTCATTCGTACAATTCCTTCAACTTATTTACAGCTTCAAAAGCATTTGAAAATGGAGAAATATGGTGACTTACCTCGTCATTTATTGATGTTTCTATCAAGGCATAGGCATTGTTGTTCTTGTTTTCCCAAACGGAAAGATCCTTATCTTAAGTGGGCTTTACAGGTGCATTGTCTCCTTCTCCATCACAAAACCCTTTCCACAACTCATTGAAAATGAGGGTGTTTTATCTTTCAGGACCACTCAAGACAATTCTCTTTTCTAGAGAGAACTACTCCCACAACAAAAATTAATGAATGCATCATCAAAAAAGGACTAAATTTCCAAAATAGTTGCAACCTTGTTAAATATATAAAAATGGAAAAAACTTCACTTTACACTATGTCAAAATTTTAATATATGACATATAACATATATCATGTCCACCACTCATATCACGATAATTCCACCCACTCTCATACTAAATACCACAACTTCAACATATAAAAGTACTTTGAATTCATAAAATATGTGAACCATATCCAAGATTTAACATAACCAAGGCCCAAATCTATCATATATATCTCATAACATATGGCTCCACCATTTATGCATTCACCATGTATGATACAATGTTCAACATACATATGCAATCACCATACCAATACCACTTGGATGCTTTAAAAACATTCAACGCATAATATGTATCGAATATGTCTAGTTGCAATGTATATTGAACAACATACCTACTTCACTCACGGCATGGTCATTACATCTCAATCTTCCACGCAATGCAGACCTCCATGAACATTCTTTAAAGGACACAATATTTAAAGGTGCCTCTACACAGGACGATACCAAATTTTAGGACTTCTCGGATTCTAACGATGGAGGTGAGCTTCAATGGATGCATGCAGTGTTGCTCGGTCATACCTGCTCCTTCCTCAGCGATGGAAGAAACCAGAATCATTAGACATTGAGGTAGAATAGAGGTGGAATCCTCCCATCAATGAAGGTGAAAATTCAGTTGGATATAAACACAAAATCTAACATCTTAATGAAATCACAACCTTGCAGAGAAAATAGAGTGAATTTAGAGGGGGAGGAAAAAATGAAAGTGGAGAGCATGACAGAGAGGTAAGCGGAGAGCAAGAGAATGGAGAGATTTTGAACGACATGCCAGAGGTGTCAGCTTGCAAATATAGGCATGAGGGAGTTATAAGGGCAGAAAGGAAGCCAAAAATGGGTTGGATCTGATACCATGTCAGGTCAGGAGGTAACTCCTCAAAGTGAATTGTGTTTTTGCAGTAACATGGAACATGAATATATACATGGAGAGGGAGAATATTGGGTTTCATCTCCCAATGTCTCTTCGTCTTCCAATTCCATTTATTTTCATATTTACATTATTTACATGGATTTACCTAATCCCCAATATTAGTTGTCAACAAGAATGAAATTAATTTTAGAAGGCCATGGAACGGAAAAAGGACAATATTATGAGGGGTTATTGCTAATAAATGGCGGTGATGAAACTTCCAAGGCATGCGACACCCATAGAACTTCTTAATCATGTGAAAGATGGAATGAACCTTGGAAAGAAAATCCAACACCTAGCATTTTCATGTAATCCTATATAAATGATAATTTCTCCATTTGTAAGGGTTCATCTCTTAATTTTTATTCCATATTCTAGTGCATCTCCTTTGACTATGTAGAGTGACCTCTTCAGTTTTGATGTTAACTTTCATGTGCATGGGGCCTAAGGGCCAAGATTTTTGTGGAAAAATGGTCATGCAAGGCCCATTTGGTGGGTGGGTTAACAATACTAATTTTCATATATTATGCATATCTACTTGTATATGTGGAGAATTGGTAATAATGAGTTATTATGATTTATTATTTTGACATTATAAGAGCAAGTTATGTGAAATAATTTATGAGACTTAAGTATTCATGTATGTGGAAGAAAAATCCACGACCCTTATTAAATCATAGCCTCAACTTAAGGGAAATGATCATATTAGAATTGCCTATGGTTGGAGCGTAAATTGTTCCATAATAAAAATTATGTGGTCCTATACTTTTTATATATAAATGCACATTTTTTTTTTGTGTGTTAGTTATCTATGTATCATTTTTTTCCTATGTTTTCAAACGTATTATTGGGAATTTGCTTTATATGCATGAATTTTGTTAAATTTAATTATACACCATGGACTTGGCTATCATCATTTCAATCATGCTAGAGGGTATGTGGAAGACATCCTTGAAGATATAATTAGGACTTTGAGTTGATAATGATGTCATTTAGTTTTACTAATGCCCTTGCAACTTTCATGATAATGATGAATGGAGTATTAAGACTAAATCTTGACTGAATCATGATCTTGTATTTGAGCATCAAAATGGTTTTTAGTAAAACTTGGGAGAACCACTTGTACCATTTGGAATAAATGCATGTACCATTACGACAAGAGAAATTACTAGTGAACGCATTGAAGTTTACTTTTGGGTAACAATAAGTGGTTAATCTTGGATTTCCCATGAACCAACATGGATTGAGTATTGATCCAACAAATATTTCATCCATTAATGTTAGCTAGTCACCACGAGTGAAACATATGGCCAACAAAATTTTATAGGGAAAACAAACCATATCATAAATTTTATCACAATTTTCCCAATGTGTGCAACCTCTTCATGCACTAAACTATGAAAATTCCATTTTAGTTGGGATGTTGCATATGAATGAGTAGATCAACTATCCAATTTTTACTATGCTTGTTTTGAATTTACTTGATAATTAAATACCTTTGTAGATGTCTCTAGACATGCAATGGATGAATTTTGATGTAGCATTAAAGACCCATCACATACCCCTCTAACACATTTTCAAGCATTGTTTTGAATTGTTTTCAAGCAAAATTATTCTCTCAAAAAACATTTTGTTTTCCATAACAATTATTATTCTCTGTACTTAAGAAAAATCTAGGGGTAGCTAAATAGATGATATCTCTTACTTTAATAACTACTTGTGATGTATTTTTACTTAATTTGATTAGGTTCTTCTTTCACTTTATTAATATTAGTGTGCTCTATCATCAAACAACTACCAAACAAATAAGACAAGATGACACAAGATATAGGTTATAAGTCAGGGCTAAAACCTCTCCTCTTGAGAGGAAAACCCACAATAACTCTTCTCTTCTCATACAACTTCAAATGATGAATTCCAAGACCCAGGATCCTTTTCAAATTCCCCTCTAAGACAAAATCAATCCTTCCTCCTTGATGAGATTTCCTTCCAACAATTCCTCTAGCAACTTCGACCCCAACAACTTACGCAACTTCGATCCCAACTATTTCTTCTGCAATTTCGATCCCCAACAGTTTCTTCAACCGCAAATAGTTTCTTCTACGAAAACACTAGTTCTTGTACGTGTGGGAAAGATAGTTATTTCTTCATCCTCTCCTTCGCTTGAATTTATCCTTTCTTCTTGGAAGCTCAACTTGAAAAATATGCCAATTGGTGCCCTAACTCGACTTCTGCAATTTGGTCTTAGCTGTTGCAATAGGTGCCTTAGTTTTCTTGCGTGAGTGAAGGAAATAACCCAAAAAATGTATTGAAACTTTTCTTTATTTTTCCTCTTTTAGTCCTCCATTTATTTTCACCTTTTTGGTCTCTTTATCTTGCTTGATCAAATATATTGTGTGAGTGAGTGAGTGACCTTCAAGTGAGATCGAAGTCTGTAATATATATGCTTCTCTTCTAGGTTGAATTGCTGCTTGGAGGTTGATTTGTCCTCTCATAAATGCCAACTAGATCTTTGCTTGATGCCAAGGTCTTGGAGGGTCTATTTGACAATTTTGACTTTACATAAATTTTCTTTACAATATACAACATGCCCAAAAGGATATTCCATACATGAAAATGACTCAATTGACTTGATGACTTAATGGCAAGCCCTAGAAGCACTGAATGGGTGCTTGACCTTAAATAGAAATAACCTTGAGCATGAAACCCATGCATCAAGAATGAAAATAATAATTTTATTTTTCTTTTTTGCATCAAATACATAAAATTGTGATTACATGTGTCATTATGAAGATCAAACCTAGTTACATATTTCAACACTCCCTCTTAGCTAGGGAGATATTCATAATCCATACAAGGTACTTAGGCCTTCTCAAACTGAATAATTCTCATCGGAAGAGTTAGATTGGCAAGCCATCTCATAAGCTAATTTCTCAACTTATACCAGTGCATCTCATTATACCAACCAACATTTACACATAGTAACAACTCTATCTGTCCACAAGATCATAGCACAATGTTACGAGACAATGAAAGATATACACCATCATCATTGTCTCTCAAGGCACTTACCCCACCTGGGTGTTCAAAGGGTATGTCCTTTTAGGACAATTCCTGTCTTGGAATAACACATCCTCAAGGAATTTCCTCTTCGACTACTCTTGCCTACTGGATGCCCTATTACATCCTCAAAGAGTATCAGAATCAAACTCAGATGCTTACCTAATCCTCCATTCTTTCTTCATAACATGAAGAGAATAATGATGTGTATGTCTCTCCCTCTCAATTAGAGAGGATATACTCATTAATATAAAAGGAATATACTCAAGCTCCCTCTTAACTATGGACTTGCCCAATCTCCCTCTCAACTAGGGACTTGTTTCCAACATCAACTAACATCTCTTTGGTGGAGATCATGGTACTATCAGTTGCTAGTAGGGATCCTCCTTTAGATGTCATAAACTTCAACTTATTTATCATGGATGCTTCATCTTCTTGATATTCTTTATAGGGCATCAACCATCTTCTCTACCACTTTCCTTCAACAAACCATAGCGTTGAACCAATAGTAATGTCATCCTTTTCTTCATCGGAAAGTGATCTTCTCATCCACATGTGGATTTCCTTCATACAACTACCTATTCCAAGTCATGCTTCATTTAGGATCTTCCATCTAATCACATGAGTACTCGTTGTAGGTTCCTTCTGCAACCTTCTTTTAGTAGCCCTATAACAACCCATCCAAATGTTTTCAAAAATTAAAATGAACATCAAATCAAAGTTACCTTTTTATGATGGCCTTTCATCTTGACATCAACTTCTTGCAACATCAACATCTTGCACATGTATGAATTCATCTCCAAGACATTCATTACCAAGGTTCTCTTTTTCCAACATACCTATAAAGATCTTCATACTTTCTTCATAGAGATGTTATAGTTCATCATTCTTGTTATCAGATGTTGATCACTTGTCTTATCTTACGTGACTATAGTTGCATATTTCATGAACTCTCCTTTATTTATTCACATATTTCTTTCCTCGGGATCTTCTTTTACATGGTTATTTCAACATAGGAACCATGATTGTCAACCACCTAATATTCCATATGAGGTCATATTATGTTTATTTCATATTATTAATATGTAGAAGAGTTCAAGTCACCTTATCTACACGCCTTCATGCATCTTTATAAATGAAGAGTTTCTTCTTGTTTTATCATCCTCATGAGATAGATCATTCATTCTATCTACAACCATATGATGACATGAATTTATCTATCAAATATATTTATACCTATTCCTTCATGTGGTCATCTAAACTTCCTTCAAGCAACTTTCTTTTAAATATGAAAGTACTTCAACCAACTTGTTATGCTGCACATATTTTTCATCATACCATCATTATTTTAACTTATCTATCCCACATAAAGTGGAATTTAGACCATCTGTGAGACACTTTCTTCTTCTTAAGTAGAGGTGAATCTTTTAACAAAGATTCCAATGGAGGATCTTAATGATCCTAATTCATGCAAATGCTCCTTTCTAATGTTGATGATGCATGATAATCTCTTTATCCTCTATCTTGCTAGATGACTTTCTCCAACCATATATATTTCTACTTCGGTTGTCCTTATATGCTTTAATGGAGATGCCATGATCTATTTCCTTTCAATATTGATGAATTCTACAACCATGCAGGCTTCTACTTCAACTATCCTTCCAAGCTTCTATGATAAATGTCATCTCTATTTAAGCTCTAATGCATCTAGATGCTTCCGATCATATTATATAACTGAAAATAATTAAGTGAAGGAGATTATCTCAGTCATAGTAGAGATCTTTTACTTCCTCCTTCTTTGATTTCTTATTTTTCAGGTTCTTCTATTTCTTCAGTAATATGGGCTTCATTTCTTTCCTTTCTCTTCTTTTTGTCCTTCTTGAATTTGTGACAATTCCTTTTGTAGTGCCCATATTCATTACACTCATAAAATTGTATCTTTGACATATCAATCTTCTTCTTTTTCTAAGGACCAAAATTTCCAAACTTTCCTTTTTTCCTAGCCATGGCAGCAAATGCTTAAACTTGTCCATTTGGTCCAACATCACTTTTTTCCTTCAACCTAGTTTCTTCAATATTACATAATGACAAAAATTCATTGGATGTAGTAGCTTCCTTCTTTCCATAGATACTTGATACAAATTTGCCCCATTCATCACGTAATGCATTGAGCACAACAATGGTCATTTATTTATCAGACATTATTTCTCTTAGTTCTTGTATTTGATCTCTTATTTGTGACACCCTCATAACATATGAGGCTATTCCTTGTTCCTTTGATACCTCCATCTTGTATATCTCGGTTCTCAAAGATATAACTTCTTCTGCAGTGCTTACGATAATAGTTCTACCAACTTTTCATAGATTTCTTTCGGTGTTTCCATCTTTACTACATAAGGGGTGAGTGAATCCTTGATTGATTCTATAAGGATTCTTTGAGCCCTTATTTCCCCTTTCATATACTTTGATAATGCTTGAGCTTGTCCTTGTGATGGTTTTGAGATGGATCCCTTTACATATTCAACAACTTCATTCTCTACGAGGATCAAATCTATCTTCTTCTTCCATGCAAGGAAATTTGATGACCCAACTAGTTTGTTGCTTTCCTTGCATAATGAAGTCATTTTGATAGTATATTTAGACATAGATATAAAGATACTTGTCAAGTGAATATGCTCCTTTGATGATGATATCTTCAACTTGGTTCCTTCTTAATTTTTGATGATGATTGATGATGGTTGCTTCCTTGATGATCTTCTTCAAGGATATTTGAGATGTGACCTTTGATTCAATGTGAGGGAGTTTACCTTGATGTCTTAGATGATTATTGCAACACTTATTCTTACTTTGTTGGATCATAATGTAGGATGTGGAGGCTTCCTAAGGTGCTTAAAATGTAGAGTCATATTTTAAATGGAGGTATGGTTTTTGAGGTTTTTTTCTTCTTCCAAGAGTTGTGATGATGTTATCCTTGTGATGTAATGGATGGTCCTTCTTGATGATCCTTAGTTTTCTTAGACCTTATGTATCTTTCTTCAATTGTAGGGCATTATTCAAGATGCCTTTCTTTGTTGTAGTAACCTTAGATCTGAAACCATGTTGAGAAATCTAGGGGCAGATAAATAGATGATTTCTCTTTCTTTGATAACTGCTTGTGATGCATTTTTACTTAATTTAATTATCTTCTTCTTTCACTTGATTAATATTAGTGTTATATATCATCAAACAACTACCAAAAAAATAAGACAAGAGGTCACAATATATAGGCTATAAGCCAGGGCCAAAACCTCTCCTCTTGAGAGGAAAACACACAAGAACTCCTCTTTTTATAAAACTTCAAATGACAAATTCCAAGACCTAGGACCCTTGTCAAAGTCCCCTCTAAGACCAATTCAATCCTTCCTCCTCGATGAGCTTTCCTTCTAGAAATTCCTCTAGCAACTTCGACCCCAACAAATTCTGCAACTTCGATCCCAATAGTTTCTTCTGCAATTTCGATCCCCAACAGTTTCTTCTACAGAAACCCTAGCTCTTGCACTTGCGGGAAAGATGGTGATTTCTTCCTCTTCTCTCCTTCGCTTGAATTGATCCTTTCTTCTTGGAAACTTGACTTGCAAAATATGCCAATTGATGCCCTAACTCGACTTCTACAATTCGGTCTTAGCTGATGCAATAGGTGCCCTAGTCTTCTTGCACGTGAATGAACTAGCCCAAAAACAGTCTTGGAAACTGATATTTTTTCTCCTCTTCTAGTTCTCCAACTCTTCACACCTTTTTGGTATCCTATTCTTTCTTGTTCGAATATCTTGTGTGAGTGAGTGAGTGCCCTTCAAGTGAGGTTGACATCTCTAATATATAGGCTTCTCTTCTAGGTCGAATTATTGCTTAGAGTCTGATGTGTCCTCTCATGAAGGCTAACTTGATCATTTCTTTTTTACAAGGTCTAGGAGGGTCTATTTGACTTTACATAAAATCATGATTACATGTGTCATTATGAAGACCAAACCTAGTTACATATTTCAATAGGCACTTCCCCTCATTTCAAGGATGGTACCTAGAGTAAACCCTAGATTCTTTAGGATAGAAGGTTAAGTTCATGAGATGGATTAAGTTGTAACAAGAATATACTCATAATGATATCAACATGTCACTTGTGGGATTGGAACCTCGACGGGGAGGATACCACTTCGTCCCATGACTACTCAAACTATGCCTAATTAACACATGAAGTGTGCCACTTTTTGTAGTAGTTTAAGATTTTGGTCAACCAACATAAATGAATACTAAATAAAGTATATATTTCTTAGTTTAACCATTAATGGTTGGATTGATAATGTTTGTTGAGTTTCAACACTTCGGTTTTACTGATTTCATAGAAGAATGCATGTAATGCCAAGCCTTTGCACAAATTTATGTAGTCTTGCAAAACACCATGACAACTCCACCCCGTGAAAATTTCTACAAATACTTGCTAAGGGATGGATTTTTGTATAAGTTGAGTGATATTTGTGTTCCATATCATCACTAACAGTGGTTATGTGAGGCACATGAGTCCAAAATTTCATAGCACTTTAGAGTGGGGAAGACAACTTAAAATTTGCACAAGTATAGTTTATATTGTTTGGAGATGGCATTGATGTTAGCAAAGTTTGTGAAAATTTGTTCCTTATGTAGCATATCAAAGAGAACAAGTCAAAATTTATGAAAAATAAATTCCACTTATAGTCCTAAGAGAAGCATTGGATTTGATTTCAACAAAATTTCTTGAAGGTTTACTGCTAGAAATGGTGAAAATGAATAATTGATGGTAGTAACTGCAAATTTATTTAATGAAATATATGTAATAATACCTTAAGGCAACATGTTTTTAGTACAATGGGCTACATGGTTGTTCTTTGAATGAATATCCCCGGATTTTATGTTACCATCTTCAATCATTACTAGCAATGATCACAAATGTCTTAGTTATTTTTTACAAGAGTTGTGAGAATTGATGTGTTGTTTCCCTCTATTACTTATGTAGAGAGGCATGAGAGATAAAATGCAACATTCCTAGTTAAAAAATCAACTAAATCAGTGATGGGGGCAATTATCAAGCCCTAGCACCATGGCATAAGTTCTAAGGTTCAAACGCACGCTCATGGACCCCCGACCAGGTAAGCGCAATAGGCTAAAGGAACATTTTTGGTGCATACACACCCCTTTGATTAAATTCTGAGAAGGTTATGGGTGGATCACTATCCATCTATGCCTAACTAGCCCTCGACAACATTTTTTTTTTTTTTTGGGGAGGGGGGTAACCTGCGTGGGTGATAGGTAGGTGCTACCCCTCGGAGTTGACAAGTCAACTTGGCAGGCCTGTTGATCCAATGACCCAGATTAATTTTGGGGGGTAACCGACGGTGTCCCGCTCTCCTACCCGTCAGAGGATGGTGGGGACTACCCACCACAACGGTTAGTCCACTAACACCAATTCAAGTGAGTGAGGAATTCAAATTAAAATGGTAAGTTTTCCATCCTCCTCTCGCTCCTGTCCACCTGTTGCCTATCACCACCCAATCCCCTTCTATGATACATCATCCCACATCAACTGACTGTTATCCCCTCTTTGCCTATAAAAACCCTTCCCGCCTCTATTTTTTGAAAGTTTCATATTGTTTCCCGGTGAAAACGCCTCCCACCTTCCATTTGTTATGCAAATGTCGTCCAACCACTTAGTTGGTCTAGAACCTCCTTCCAACATTTTTTTCAGCTATCTCTAGGGAAACCAAGCAACCAACCAGTCCCTTTCACCTACAATTTATTTTAATATTCATTGGAGCATGAAGAAGGCACCCCATAAACCCTCTAAAGCCCACGAGGTTAAACCCTCCTCTAGTGTCAAGAATCTCATGGACACTGAGGTGCAAATTGTTGTCGGTCTAGAATCTCCTTCCAACATTTTTTTTAGCTATCTCTAGGGAAACCAAGTAACCAGCTAGTCCCTTTCACCTGAAATTTATTTTAATATTCATTGGAGCATGAAGAAGGCAACCCATAAACTCTCTAAAGCCCATGAGGTTAAACTCTCCTCTAGTGTCAAGAATCTCATGGACACTAAGGCGCAAATTGTTGACCCCTCTAGTGCCTACCACCTCGTGGACCTTCGATTCCACCTGTATGGTAGCCAAGTTAGAGGGGAAGACCCATTTCGAGTGGTCAACTCAGTCCTGTACTACCAAATTACACCCTCAATACATCATTTCCCTAAGTTTGTCTCATGGCTAACAATTTCTTACATAGACGAGAAGAATTGTTTTGTCTCCTCAACTGGGGTCAAAATCCTTGAGGTGACCCTAAAGCTAATTCAAAAGGCCCTAATTTACCCAAGCTCCTCTCCACCGTAACAATTCATAGAAACCACATTGGTCTACCATTACACTACCCTTCCAACTGATGAGCAACAATCCTTTTTGCAAATGGTCCTGGCCCCTGGCCTACAGTCTCTGCCTATCGTTGAAAGTTTCCCTATAACCCTCTTTGTAGAGTCTATTCAACCATCCTATCCCTAATTGGTCATATGTTTGGGGATGACGATGCCAATATAGCTACTAAAGCCTCTCTAGGGTTTCTAAGGCAAATGATACAACTTGGCCATTTGTTCGACATCCCTATTTACCTAGCTGAGACCATAAGATTCCAGGTGCACCATTTCCCCACCACCTCCTATTTCAGGTATTATTATTTTTTGTTCTTCTTATTTTTGTACACTCATGTGGATGAATTCAAGTGCCTGGGTCTCAGTTTGGTGGCTTCCAACAAACAAAGGAAGTTGGCTTTTGACTAGGACATTGTTGCCAGGAAGAGACAAGATCTTGAGGGATATTCCCAATTTATATCCTCCTATATGGCCATTACCTATAAGGTCATTCAAGGTGTTTCCCCTCCTAGATTTCTCCCTAAGCAAAAAGTAATCCTCCAACTCAACAAGGATACCAAGGTAGGGGAGTCATACCTATTTGACGATTTCACTGAAATTAGTGCCTATGGGTGTAAGCTTCCTCCTTACCGCTTGCCTGTGTTTATGCCCATGAGGATTTTTTCTCTGCAATTCATTAGATATAGCCTTAATGTAGACCAAGCTCACTTTGTCCCTGCTAAGAAGGGATATATGTTTAAATTGGGCAAACCTATAGGACCTTTTATTGTCAATTCCAGGCAGGCCCCTAAGGTAGTTAAGGAATTAATCAAACAAATGAATTTTGATCTAGGGGAGGTCTAGCATTATGATCCTCATGGTGTCATTTACAAGAGAAGGGAGAGCATAAAGGATTTGACTTATGAACATGAGGATAGGCCTGAGATCCAATGGAAAGCTAACTTTGATTCATGGCCTATTAAAACAAAGATGGAGATTAAGACTCAAGCATCGAAGGAAAAGGCACAAAAAATAACTGTTGACCAAACTGAAGTTGCTGAGATGGAAGATGTACACCCTAGTAAAAAGGAAAAAACCCAAGAGATAGAGGAAGAAGAAATTGAGACCAGGTTGGTAAAGATAAGACTAGATCAACCAAGCTTCCAGGTGACCTTGGAAGACCCATTACATATTATTGCCTCATCCTCTTCAAAGGTAGCTCTTTTAAGTTCCAAAGGAAGTGCACCTGTTACTAAGCCAAGCTGGCCTATTGGAAAGTCCATTGAAGAAAGAAACAAGAAGGTAAAGGAAGTGATGCAACATCAAATGGAATCTCACTCAGTCACATATCAAACCAGACTTCTAGCTTCCATAGACTTAGAGAAAAATCAAATGAATTTCTCCCTGTAGCACCCACTAGCATAGACACTGCCTTTGAGCTCTCAGTTCAATTCCCTAGACGTTTCATTAGACTTGACCAGTGTCCCTCTGTCGGTTAATATTAACTTCCACATGCAAGTGGTGTAAATGTTGTACAATGAGCTCAATAGAAATGCAATGACCATCAGCAAGGATGAGAAGCTGCTAAAGAAGGCTGCAACAAGGTTGAAACAAGAGAGAGCTAAGTCCATAACTCTACACGTGTAGAATGAGAGCTTCAAAGAGCTTATTGTGAAGTAGGGGTTAAATCCAAAATACAAAGCTACATTTGAAGTCCTTCTCCAAATTTCACAAGCAAAAATAAAGGAGTTAAGGCACAAACTAAAGATTCCAGGTAGTGAGCATGTGCAATCTAAGGAACTTGCACAGGTGGGAGAAGAGAAGGAAATTTTGGCCAAAGGACTGATAGAAAGAAACAATGAGATAATATCCCTCAAGCAGCAGGCAACGAAACTTCAACAAAGGATAGACACACACATTTGTGCAATGCGTGTGCGTGAAAATCCCCAAAATCCCATAGAGCCATTCACTAAGACCCTCACCGAACTCCAACTTTCGGAAGTGGAGCTTTAGAAAGTGCAGAAGGATTTGGACACTGCCCAAAGAAACCTAGCACAAAAAGAAAAATAGCTTGAGATAGCCAGGACCAATGCAGACCTGATTAGTAAGAACCTATAGGCAGCAAACCAAGAGATTTCTGAGCTAAAAGGTAAGTTGAAAGGAAACATGTCTCTCCTGCAAGCCAAGCAACTTTCTGTGATGAAATCCCAACAAAAATGAAAAGCAACTGGTATTACATGACTTTGATGGATAAACAAAAGATTGTGATCAAGGATTATGAGTTTTTCATCCTTGTTGCCAAAGAAGATGGGGAAAAGAACTCCCATATTGCCAAGAAATTCATTCAGTTTGTGAATGAAAGGCCACTCAGTGAGTTAAGGCCAATTGATGTTGTGGATAAAGTGTCTTCTACCATGGAGATATCTGAAGTTGTCCGGAAGGAGGAGGCCAAAGTCAAATATGAGGAATGCCTAGGGGTGGTACATAAAGAAGTGGATGATTTCCATGTTGAGTTTGATGAAAGAGTCAGGGAAAGTTTGCCTAGCTATTGGGATCTTGTGGGAATGCTAATCCCATGGACACAATACAACCAGATGTTAGTGGAGGCCAAGAGAAAGATAGATTCCTCTCATGAGAATACTGCACCCTTAAAGGTAAAACCATGGTTAACTATCTCATAAAGGAATTTCAGTTGTTAGGGTTGGTGAAGACATTGTTTCGCCCTAGGCTAGACTATAACAGGATCACTATTAGGTCCCTATACTACTAGTGTAACCCCTTATTGTTATTAGTTCAACCCCCTTATTATATTGTTGTGCCCATGTAGTCCCCATATTTTTATTATTGTGCCCCATAAAATCCCACTATTGTTATTGTTGTGCCCTTACATTATTATGGTTATGTCGGCTCTTATTACATTATGACCCTTTAGACTTTTATATATAGAAAGGAGGTCTTGTCATATGTATCATCCAAGAATTGTTCATTTGTGTAATGTAAAGGAGGTTTCCCCCTCGAAGAAGTTGATTTCTAAGGCATTGATCTATCTTTTCTATCTTTTTGTGAGATGGTTTCATAACATTTGGTATCAGAGTTTTAGATTCTAGGGTTTCGCTACTCCAAAGAGGTCATTGTGGAATTTTTGATATCTTTTTTCTACGAAGTTTCAGAAGCTAAAAAAAACACATTTGATCTGAAATCATTTTGAACCTCAGGTCCAAATTTTAGGTCTTCTATCTCTATATTTTTGGAGATATGATCTGAGTAAGTTAGGGTTTTTGCAAGCTCCATAATTCGATCTCAAACAGGTCATCATGGAATTTTCGTTATAATTTGTTTTCTACGAAGGTTCAAACTCTGAAATTAAAACCCATTTGAGCCGAAATCATGATGAAGCTCGGGTCCGAAGTTCAGATATTATTTCACTATATGTTTGAAGATACAGTACAAGACATTTAGAGTTTCTGCAGGCTCCCAAATTACATCCCAAATAGGTGACCTAGGGAAAATCGTCATAACTTTCTCTCTGAGAATCAGATTGAAATTTCGTAAGAAGCTATAGAAAGATGACTTACTGCAATTTTCTTTGTATTGTTTTTAGGCTCGAAGGTTGAAGCCGTAACATGTGGTACTTCGTACAAGTTCGCTCTACTGAAAAAGTATATAAGCAGGTCATCTTGGGAGATTAGACATAACTCTTTCTTGGAGAATCCAATTTCGATCAGACTGGTGGAATTGGAAAGAGGACATAGAGGGCTACTGCAGGTCATAATTTAAAACCTTGGATATATGAAATTACAGAGTTACAGTCGTTTCAAGATCAACCTCCTAAAATGAAGAAAAGGCGATATGAGGAAGTTTGATGGCAAGGATCCGGTAAATTGGATACTACAGATGGAATAATATTTTGATCTACATGATGTAAAAATGTTACAAAAGATACATATGGCATCTTTATATTTAGAATTGAATCAAATTTTATGATATAAAGGGATTTGTTCTTGTAAACCACTTGTCACTTGGTCAATTATCACGGAGGAAATGATAGCACATTATGAGGATACAACAAGCAACACCTTCTTTAGCCAATTGATAAATCTCAAACAAAAGGGTTCAATGGAATATCACATTGAGGACTTCCAAAAATTGAATATAAGGGTAAACGATATTCCAGAGAAGCAAAGTACCGATGTCTTCATAGGGAATTTAAAGGATAACATTCAACGTGAGGTTCGTCTTTGGGAACCTGATTCATTGGAGAAGGCATTCAGGTTGGCAAGAAAAATTGAAAGCGAAATTATGGAAACAAGGAAGCCTATCACTCATAACTATAAATATGGAAGTGTTTTTTTATCCTAGCCTTCCATAACCCACAAGGTTTACACCATAACAATTGGAAGAAAAAAGAGAAAAGGGGCTTTGTTACATTTGTGATAGAAAATACACTAAAGGTCATAAGTGTGTTGAGAAGAAATTATTTTACATAGATTGTGAAGAGGAGGAAGAAAAGGATCAAGAAACATCAAAAGAAGAGGATATACATTAGGAACCAACCCCAGAGAAAGAAGAAATGAATCCGTGCATATCTTGTAGAGCATTGGCAAGAATTACCACTCCTCAAACTCTCAAGATATAAGGGCAAATCAAGAAGAAAAAGGTTTAAGAAGTGAAATATCACATCGAGCATCAAGAAATGAAGCTGACCATATATTGTAATGCATTGGCAGGAATTACCACTCCACAAACTATCAAGATAGAAGGACATATGAAGAAGAAAAAGGTAATAGTGTTGATTGATTCAGGTAGTACCCATAATTTTATTCATTGTAAGATAGCGAAGGAATTGAATTGCTTCCCATATCCAGCACCAGAGTGTCAAGTGATGGTTGCAAATGGAAGAACCATACATTGCTCTGGAAAGTGCCATAATATCAAGCTATCCATGGGATAATATGTTTTGAATAGTCCAATGCTTTCCATTCCAATGGGTGGTGCTGATGTTGTACTAGGAGTCCAATGGCTACAATATTTGGGTACGATATCTTTTAATTTTCAAGAACTCTTCTTGAATTTTTTTCAAAAGGAAAGGAAGTTGAATTAAGGGGTATCGCAGGGAAACTGGGAAAGATAATCAACTCTAACGACATGACAAAGGTTCTAAAGGATGAACAACATGGCATAATTGCACAATTATGTTCGCTAGAGGTTCCCACATCGAAATCATCTATTTCTCTAGATCTCCAAAAAGTCTTGGACAATCATTCCAAGGTATTTGAGACTCCCAAAGGCCTCCCACCTATTTGTGATCATGATAATTCTATTCATTTTACAAGAAGTGTTCCTCCACACATCAGGCCTTGTAGATATCCCTTTGCACAAAAGAGTGAAATTGAATATATGGTTGCATAAATGCTAGAGGCTGGTATAATTCAACCTAGTCAAAGTTCTTTCTTTGCTCTAGTAGTATTGGTGCACAATATGGATGGATCATGGTGCATGTGTCTGGATTATAAAGAGCTAAACAAGCTCACCATTAAAGATAAATTTCCCATTCCTATAATTGATGAATTATTGGATGAATTGCATGGAGAAATTTACTTCAACAAGTTGGACCTTCATGCAGGATATCATCAAACCAAAATGAAGACTAAAGACATTCCGAAAACAACATTTAGAACTCATGAGGGTCATTATGAATTTTTGGTCATGCCTTTTAGCCTTACCAATGCACCTTCTACATTCCAAGGTTTGATGAATTCCATTTTCAAACCCACACTTAGAAAATTTGTGTTAGTATTTTTTGATGATATACTAGTCTACAACAAGTCTTGGAAGGATCATGTTCAACATGTTGATAGAGTGCTCAGACTACTGGACGAGAAACAATTATATGCAAAAACCTCCAAATGTTTCTTTGGAGTACAAGAGGTGGAATACTTGGGTCATATTGTATCTCATGAAGGTGTTAAGGTAGGCTCTCAACAACAACAATTCTCCAACCCTTAAAGGATAACCTCACTTTGGCATAGAATCGAATGAAACAACAGGCATATCAACATCACAGCGAAAGAAGTTTTGATATAGGCAACTAGGTATTTTTATGAATACAACCATACAAAAAAATGTCCCTCAAGCATGCTAAGAAGGATAATAAATTATCACCAAAGTAGTATGGTCCTTACAAGGCGCTGCAAAAGATTGGTACTATGGCATACAAATTATAGCTTCCTACATCTTCCCGAGTGCCCCCAGTTTTCCATGTTTTATGCTTAAAGAAGTTTATAAGTGACAAGCCCCCAGTTCAAACAATATTGTCGGAACTTGACGAGGAAGGAAAAATTATATTGGAACCTGAAGCAGTCATGGAAACAAGAACCCGACAACTACGAAGATGATCAATTTCAGAGTATCTCATCAAGTGGAAGAACTTACCTGCTGAAGATTCCACATGGGAGGATGAGAAATTTATACAGAAGCATCCAGAACTACTCAAGCATTGAGGACAACACTTTTTGAAGGAGAAGGGCATGTTAGGTCCCTATACTACTAGTGTAACCCCTTATTGTTATTAGTGTAACCCCGCTTATTATTTTTGTTCCATGTTGTCCCATATTATATTACTGTGCTTGATAGAGCCCAATATTGTTATTGTTGTGCCCTTACATTATTTTGTTATGTCGGCTCTGATTACATTATGACCCCTTAGACTCCTATATATAGAAATGAGGTCTTGTCATTTGTATCATCCAAGAATTGTTCATTTGTGTAATGTAAAGGAGGTTTCCCCCTCGAAGAGGCTGATTTCTAAGGCTTTGATCTATCTTTTCTATCTTTTTGTGAACTGGTTTCATAACAATCACGAATCTCAAAATTCATATTAGTGATTCTTTCATGCTCCTCTACCAGCTCCAGCACTATGGCAAAGGTGTGAGCAGTTTGTCAATCCTCTTGTGCTCCAGATCATCAACCCAACGATGTTGCCTCCAGAACTTGTTTATCATGACTAAGGATATTGTTGATCGTGTCGATCGTGACAATTTAATTTTCTATTTTATGTAAATATTTTATTTCAGAAGAAACATTGTGAGTTAGTTAGAATTCAGTTAATACAATTGTGCTACTAAGCACATTGATATTTTGTTATGATGATTCACTGCCAAATCAAGAAAGAGTAATTTGTAATGGGCTCTCCCTCTGAGCCCCTATAAAAAATAGTTTATGATACAAAACCCTGCAATTTGTCAATGAAATGTATGCTATGTGGAATATTAATGAATTTTTTTGGCGATTCTAACTCATAAGACATGAAATATGTATTTATTCTTGTGTTTGTTCCATATGTTCTCACCCTTCTTCTCAGATTACATGTAATAGTAGTTGTTGGATTTGTTTTCATGGATTTATGGATTAATCCAGGTCTAATGTTGTTTAAAGATGCCTATAAATGATATGAATTATTATCCTTAAAATGTGCTCCATGTATCTTAGCACTTCATTTAAGCATTCTTCTCATTGGTTTCACGATGAACTTCATTGAACATGATTCTTAAGTTTAAGCCCTGTGCATTGGTTTTCCTTTCCTCTTTATTTCTTCCATATGTACCTATAAAATTTCATGTGTATATGATGTTAGCTGCTAATGCCAGATATTAATGCTTCTGTGACTTATATTTGGCATTCAATCTTGTATTTCTCCTCTTAAGGAAGGTTCTGAACCAATTTCATCTCATATGATAAATATTGAGTGTAATATAAAATATCAACAGATCTTTGAAGCACTCATCAAGATGTCCTAGGTACTAGTCTCCTTTTAACCCAGAGGTTGTCTCTAGGAGCTACAACATGATGGATACCAAGTTGAAGAGGAATAATTTGTTTTATCCTTAGAAAATTTGTTAGACAAAGCTAGTGATTGTCACCAAAGTTCAAGTGTTGCATATTTTCAATCACAAATCTCTCGACGTCATTACAATTGTTTCATGCACACTACAACATAACTTCACCTTTGACTTACACTTTGGATGTTTTTTTCAATGATTCATTTGTGATTTTTGGTCTAATCCTTAACAATGAAGGAGGTTTCTCTACATGGACAAGTTATAAGGCTTATCAACTACATCCAGAATATCCATGATCAAGTTTGAGAAGCTTTGCACAAGAATCATAAAAATCACACGAGCAACCATGATCAACATTGCATTGAGCATTTCTTCATACATGAGACAAAATTTGATATTCTTTTAGAAAGGAAGTTTTGAAGAGGACATGACAATCAAGCCCCTTAGTTGTATTCTTTACACCACGATTGAGCTAACTGGAAAGCATATGTTCAACTTAGCCTTCCCAACATGCATGGCAATTCATTCAATTTGCAACAAGGATTTCCCTAAAGCTCTATGAGCCAGCCATAGATGTTGCGTAGCAATGGAGAATTCATTGCATTAATTCTTGAAGAGTTAATTGTTGAGTTGATGTGTAGCTAGAAACAAATATATTTCTATGATGTAATGAGAAAGTAATCAAATAGGGGTGTTAGGAAACCAACTTAAGACTTTATCAAGGTCATCTTAAAGGATGGTCACTCCATGATTACAAGTAGTACACCTTGGAGAAAATTCAAGCTAAGCTTCCCAAAATGGAAGGACAATTGTTAGAGGACTAACTTCTTGTGAAGAAGGCATAACCTTGTAAATACTTAGAGATTGTTTAATTCCATGACGAGAGGAGCTGTGTAAAAGAAGAGCTAACTATAAGAATTTTTCTAAGTACACAAAATTGGACAATATACCAAATGTGCACACTTACACAAAATCATTGACATCAACTTCAAGGTGCACATGTGGTATTTCGGTGTTTTGACATGGACACAGTTATAACTCAATTTTGCAATTTAACATTGCACTTGTTTTCTGAACAAACCCCAAAGTGCATTTTGGGACTAGAATCTTATTTTTTATGATTCATTTAAATCACTCTAAGTTTTTCTAGTGATTTGATTATATGTGTTATGTTTAAGTTGTTGCACTTCATATGAGTTGACAATCTTCTTTTCTTTCATTTACATTTGCTTGAGTTTCACTTGAAATAGATGCCATCATTGATCTTGTTGATCATGTTATTTTGGTATTTACTTTTGGTTCAAAATATTGATGTTGTGATTGAATTTTTTTTGTTTACTCATTTAAATCTTATACCATTCCTTTAAAATAAAGATGACTAACTCAACAAAGATTGTTTCAACACATACGAGAAATAACTAATTTCTATATTCTATATATTCTCTTAATGAGCCCATAATAAATATTACTCAAAACTCACTTACAAAATTCATTTACTAATATCATTTAATACAAAATTTCTTATATGATTAACCTACTTTGAGATATTTAACAAATGACTAATTTCTAGATTATTTTTCTGAGTCAATAGCCAGCTAATATGTAAATATCTTTTAGAGTGAAAAAAAAAGAGGGATCATTTGAACCCTCTGGGGATATGCAAACATCTTTTAGAGTGAAAAAATATTCGGTCCCTCTGGGGGCTTGGTAGATCCGGAGTTAAGATGGATCTAGACTGGTTTAATACATATCTACCTGTCTTTGAATTTTTTATTTACAGTTCAAATTATTTTTATTATTAATATTTTTCTAAAATATTACATATCAAACCCATATCAAGCACTGAAAGTACATTGAATAAAAAAACATCTATTAATGGAATAAGAATTCTCTCAATCTTTCTATCTATATATATTTCATGTTAAAATCTTTTACGCAACCTTCTTATTGAAATATTTTATTTATAACCTATATTAAACTTTTCTTTGTTATTGATATTTTTAAAATATAATACATCAACTTCATATTAGAAATAAAAAAATAAATTGTATATCTCTCTAATTATAGAAAATTAGAAATAAGATAAATTGTATATTTCCCTAATTATAGAAAATGAAAATATAAGAATTTTTTTTAATTTAAACTATTTTAGTTTCTCTATATTAATCATTATATCAACTTCATAGAATAAAATAATTGTTATCCCTTATATAGAAACTTAGAAATAAGATAAATAGTCTTTTCCCTAATTATAGAAATGAAATATAATTTTTTTTTTTTTAATTTTAAACTACTTTATTTTGTCTATATAAAATATATATTAAAATATTTATTTTATATGGAGATTGAAATATAAAATATATTTTGTTATTAATATATATTTGTTCTAAATATTACTTGTAACTGAATATAGAATGAAATACACATAATGTAATATCAATAATACTATTTCTTGTTATCTCCCTATTAAGTAGTGAAGAAATCACATTTTTTCCTCATAATAAAATGCAAATTATTATTTTTTACTAATATTCATATTAAATGTAAATTATTATTTTTTACTAATATTCATATTAAGTAGTAACTTTTCCTCGTAGTTAAAAAGTCTTTTTTTTTTTTTTTTTACATCTCCATATAAATAGTGAAGAAATGTTCATAACCTATGTTAAACCTTTTTTTTGTTATTGATATTTTTAAAATATAATATATCAACTTCATATTAGAAATAAAATAAATTGTATATTTCCTAATTATAGAAAATTAGAAAGAAGATAAATTGTATTATCTCTTATTGGATACTTTTGTTAAGGTTCCTTGATGTGAAGTCACTAATTCAATTCTTCCCTCTCCGAATGGGTGATATATTGGACATGATGAAGATATAGCTTGCCAAACTTAAAAAAAAAAATAAAAAAAATAAAAAAAATAAAAAATAAAAATAAAAAAATTAAAAACAAATAAAATAATATAATTAAATAAATAAAATAAAATAAATAAATAAATAAATAAATAAAAATAAAAATATTTTCGATTATTTTATACTCTATATAAAACTATATATAAAATCAAGAAAAATTAAAAAGTAAATTATTTTCTTTTATTTTTGGTTACTTTATATCTCTATATAAAATTATGTAATGTAAAACCAAGAAATATAAAATTATGTAAAATAAAGAAGCAAATTAGAATATTTTAACTACCGCGAATATTATAGAAGAGCAAAAATATTATTGAAAACTCAGTTACAATATCCAGAAAATTAGAAATTCCTTAAGGGTTTCCATTTTGATAATATCACGACTAAAGCATGCAGAGGTCTTAAGAACAAATATCCGAATTGATGCAGCTTCCATATTAAACAAGCTTTCACCAACACATAGTATAGGCTCAAATTTGAATACGAAAAGGTTTTTAAAAGGTCAAATCTGAAGACGAAAAGGTTTTTTTAAGCCAGTTAGCATTTCAGTTTTCATTTGAATGAGGATGCTTATGACTTTATTTTGCACTACACAACTGTTTGTGAAATGATATTGCGCTACACGACTGTTTGTGGAATAATGATAGAAATGCAGTTCACTGACTTGACATAATCTTGGAGAAATTCCAATGTATATACCCAAAAGATGGTGAGTTCATATGTTTTGGATTTAGTCGTTATAGAGGAGAAACCAAGAAAATGATATGGAGACTAGCTTTGTAATGTTACCACAGTCCTTTGGACATGCAATCCCATCAACAATACTGTGCAATCCCATCAACAATATGCAATATGATGTGAGGTGTTTGGTATTGATGTATATATTTTAACTTAGTAATGTTACTCCAGTGCCCACTGTCTGGACATGAATGTGGTGTGAGGTGCTTGGTATTGATGTATATATTTCAACCCTAACAATATGCAATATGATGTGAGGTGTTTGGTATTGATGTATATGTTTTAACTTAGTAATGTTACTCCAGTGCCCACTGTCTGGACATGAATGTGGTGTGAGGTGCTTGGTATTGATGTATATATTTCAACCCTTAGATTAAAGACTGCGCATAAACGAGCTGAATGGTGAAGAGAGAAAATGTGTATGCACGGATGGAGACTGGCATGCAGTTAATACCAAACAAACCTCCACTCAAAGCGCAGTTCTTATAGTAAAGCTGTTTTATCACCGAGAATTGGCTTCCATTCTTGGCTAAGTGACATCATTCAATCCAGTGGCTAGGGATTCTTTCTGAATTAGCGTTTGACGGGCTACTAGTGGAACCTTTCACGTTGTGGGTGAGAAGCATAGGTTTTTCAGAGGACTATAAGATGCCCAACAATATAAGGTGATCTGTTCCCTTCCGTGTGGAGGTAATTCCGACCTTGCATGTTCCTCGATTCGTGTTGCTTCAGTCCTGAAATAGTCTAAATTTAGTTTGCGATTTGCTGAAATTAAGGGCATTGGGCATTGGTTTTCATGCTTAATATGGGCAACGCTATGGAATTTTTCATGTTGGACAGTAGTTAGCGATTAGGTTGGGTTGCGTTTTATCTTAGAGCCCACTGTATGCTTGCTCTGATGGGTTTTATTTTTAATTGCATCTGAATCATTTTGGCTTTTATGTTCTTGTCTGAATGTCCTCCACGCTTGGGAACTTTCTCCTAGTTCTGCTAAGAAGTGTCTTCCACACTTGGGAACTTTACTCTTAGTTCTGCTGACACGTTTGATTGGTTTCTTGCTTGATTTAAGAAAAGGGGAGTCTCTACCTACATCTAATTAGTTGACAGGTATGGGGTTGAAATGGATAGATTTCAAACTTTGGCGGTATGTGAACAATAAAATTCTGCAGTCCTCCACAAACCCACTGCATGCTGATGCAACTTTAAATACTTGTCATGCATATGTTCGAAGTGTATAGGCCCACTCATGCTTTTAAAGAGCGAATCTTAAACGTGTGAATTAAGATTTTTGGATTTATTTTGAAATTCCAGGCTTAGAATATGAATTGGTTAAACATTCTTATGAAACTCTCTGTCATGGACGTACAGTTTGTCTTTGGAAACAGTTTTCTCAAGTCTATTTTGGCACCTGAGATTATGCGGCACTGTGTTGTCTCGGCTACAGGGGCTTGTTCAGCCAACATTTACTACAACTACACTATGCCTCTTCACTTTAGGTTTGCCCATAACTTCACCTTAAACTACAATCTGTGAAATGCAACTAAGTTTTACTCAACCAATTTCATTTAATAGTAGGCACACATCCAACCACAGCCTTTAAAGTATTCTAGCAATACTTTAACACAGCCAATATTTCAATACTTAACCAATGCAATGCAAAGCAAAACAAGGAACAACAACATCCAACACATAAAGAGTCCACAATACACATGTATAGGTTTCACCCAAGGCATACGCATTCACTTTATTTAAATGAAGAATGTTACAATATACAATGGAGGAGCATGGCCAACTACCTATGGCTCATTTACAGACTACAATTACAAAAAGCACAACTGCCTACAAGAATTATCAATCTGACCCCTAAAACAATCATAGGCATAACTCCTGGAGGTATTGTTTTCTTCTTTTCACTCAGCCAATGCAATTCACCCTACCAGGCCAACCCCTGAACTCAACACAGACTGCAGAGCTCTTACACTTGTGTGAAGGACTTCTTGGATGATAAGTCTACGTTAACACTTTTGACTCATCCTCCTTTTATATTAGACTTAACTTGCACTTGCAAGCCCCTTCACTCTAAGGTGGACCCAAGTGCCCACATCGCCAACCTTGACTGTGCCCAATGGTGCCTTATTTGCCAACCATCCAACATCATCGTGTCCAAAGTGCCACATGCCCAACTAGTGTGCCTGGCAAGGGTGCGCCAAACAAGTCAATTCAATGGATGTGTGCCCGATGGATGTGCACTAATGAATTTGTCCCATAGTTGTGCTCCATGGATGTTTGCACCCAAAGGCACATTTGTTGCCTATTACAACTCCCAAGTGTGGAATACCCAATAGCTTTGGTTTATGTAGCCAAAAAGTGATGGCCCATAGTATTGTAGCAACAACTTTGCAACTCCCAAGCGTCTCAATTTTAATTGTCAACCTGGGGTTTCATACAAACTTAAGAGGGGTTGGCACTATATGTGCAGTAAGCACTATCCTTTTCTCTTGTTGACTTTTATATGAGTGGACATTTATATGAGTGGACATGCTGAGATGAAATCTAATTACATAGAGACCATTCTCACTGTTCTATGCTATAGGAAAATATTGAAATTGCATTGAATGAAAGACAATAAGCAAACCTATGCTAACTATAATGAAAAGAAGCAAACCATCTCAACTATGATGAAATGAAAACATATCTATTCTATTGTGTAAAGAAAGCAAATTCTCAATTGAAATAAAGCTTGTAAATAACAAACCCTAATTCTGTAGGAAAAGGGCAATTTTTACAACAAACTAGGTCAAAGAATATGTTTGGTCTTTTTTCTTCTAATTCCATGCAAATTTGGGTTTTTTCCTTCAGAACTAGGGTTTACTATTTACAAGTTTTTATTTCAGTTGTTTTTTTGCTTTCTCAGCACAATAGAGTATATGTGCTTTCATTTCATTACAATTAAGATGGTTTGCTTTCCTTCATTGCAGTAAGCCTAGGTTTGTTTATTGTCTTTCATTTCATTGCAATTTCAAGTTTTGCCTGTAGCGTAGATCAATTAAAATGGTCTCTGTGTAATTAGATCTCATCTCAGTATTTCCATCCCTATAAAAGTCAGCAAGAGAAAAGGATAGTGCTTACTCCTCCTAAATTTGCATTAACCCCAAGTTGAAAATTAAAGTTGAGACCCTTGAGAGTTGTAACGTTGTTGCTACGACACGACAAAACTGAGGTGCCACCACTTTTTATAGGGAACAAACTCTAGATAATATTTTATAATAGCCCAAGCACCCAAAGATATAAAATCCAGTGTAGTTCTCTATGCTAATCTTGTTTGTCATGCATAATTCAAAATCCAGTGTAGTTCTCTATGCTAATCTTGTTTGTCATGCATAATTCTTACGGATCGGATGGGGACTTCTACCAAAACTTCAAACTTCTCTTGGTGCATTCAACTAGTGTGAGTTGCCAAGGTCTGCAAGTGCCCGCAATCTGAGCAAGGCTGCCCAACATGTACGTGGTACACCTTGTCATCATGCAAGAGTGCCCAAAGCCAACTCTTCTTGCCATCAACTTTCTGCCATGTCCATCCGTGCCAGTCAGTGATCATAGAGTTTCGTGCAAAGGAGTTGCCCGAAGCCATTCAAGGCTAGGGCCTTACACATTCCGTCTAATCATACTGTTATATTATTGGCATGAAATTCCGGTTTGTTTTGAATTGCCTAGGGTGTACTAAATTGCTTGATAAGCCTAATGCTCTTATTGTCTGTTTGATTATGTCCATAGCTGTACAAATACGATCTTTTGCCCTTCACTGTTCTAAATGCCAGTTTGGGGAATGATCAAATGCATTCACAAGTTGCATGAATTCTTGGCATTTCTCTTCGAAAGAAGATATCAATTTTGAAATGGAATTTTCATACAACATTTCAAGTAGAATGAACTTGGACAACAGTGGTTTATTGCATTTATCCTACCATGATTTTCTCCTCAAATTTCGGAATGCTACTGTTAATATTCTCAAGCTTTGAAGATTCCGTGAATGGGTAATTCTCATTGTGTGCTTGAACAATGGGTGGTTTAAATTCTTGTGGTGAACTGTCCTTATTTGCTAAATTTGGAACATGATGAGAATTCCATACCTGATATACTCTGTCATTGTACCAATCAAATAGTTTCTTTTTTGCTAATTAAAATTTAAAATGACACGGCCATGACAATTCTCTTGTGAAAAAAATGGGTTTGTACAAGACATTGGTTTGATTATCTCGCATGGATGCATTTCACATGTTTGTCTGAGCTACAGTTATGTGTTTGGCTGAATAAGACTGGGCTTGGTTGTGATTCTGTTAGTTTGTATAGCCGTGTTTCAAATAGATCACTTGCATTATAACAGATGAAATTTTGAAGTTTTACTCACCAAATATACACAATGCTCTTATGCCTTACCTGCCTTATAAATTGCTCGGAATGGAGGGCTTATTTGTGTTTTGAACTAACAAACTCAGGTAACAAAAATTCAGATTTTGATTAATGACAAACCTGAAAGATAATGCTTAAAATGCTGCCCATTTCTAAGAAGCTTCTGAAAACAGGGTGACTTGTTTAAGCTTGCCAGTCATCTTTATTTGCTTATAGAATAGCTACATTATACATTCAATTGGGATGATGTTGATGCAATTGTACATTGTATACCAAGCAACATTTAAGATCATAGCATGATAAATTAGTTTACAACCATCTTTTGAATTTGAATATATAAAAGCTGAGTTATTTTCATTAATCCGGGCATGAGTCAATGATGACACGAGGAAAAACTCTCATGTATTTCCTTTCATTCGTTGCAGATTCATCATTTCTTAAGCTAATGCGGACTGCTGAGAAGCATTAGTTTTGAAGGCTGGTTCAAAGGCACTGAAATATACAAAGAGATTGTGACATGGTTGTAAATATTTCTTGTAGATAGCATGAAAGGGTGATCTGGTGTAAAAGGAACTCTCTTGGTATTATCTCTCTTTATTCCTACAATCCAGAAAAAAATATTCTTCATATTAATAAAAATCAACGGTGATTTTTAGATTGGCTTTTGAGCTCTTATTGGCCTTGTGAATGATTTTCTATTGTTGGTTGTAATGTTTGATGTGGTTGTCAACGTTGAGCATGAGGTAGTTTTTTCCATTATTGAACATGTTAGCTTTGTGAAATTGATTCCAAGTGATTATCATGAGGTAGTTTTTGCCATTATTGAAGATGTTAGCTTTGTGAATTTGATTTCAAGTTATTATCTTTTATATCAGTGAAATTAAAATGAGTGCCGTATTTAATTGCTTTAAACATTGTTTTCTTATGCTTTGTTTATCATTTAAATTCAGATTGAGTTGAGTTCAAACAATTATCTACGTTCACTTTAGAATTTTACTTGGATATTTATTGGGGGCAGTGGATTTTTGTTAGTTCAATGTTTAAATATGTTGTTTTCTCTTTCTTGTAGAAATGTACAAAGTGTAAATAATAATCTTTCCTCTGCACTTAGGCTAAAAATAAAATAAGAAAACTCTTTCCTCATTGTTTCCCTATAGGCAACCAAGTCTTGGTTTGGAGAATAAGCACATATAGGCAACCGAGTCTTGATTTGGAGATAAAGCACATATAGGAAACCAAGTCTTGATTGGAGAATAAGCACATATAGACAACCAAGTCTTGATTTGGAGAATAAGCACATAAGATATGGGAACCCATGGTTGAAGGGTTTTAGGCTTGATTGTCTCTTCTGTGTCACCTAGGTCATAAATCACATCCAACACAACTCAATCGTGGTTTTCTTTAGAAAGTTTGTTTTTTAAAGCTCTACATTCACTTTAGAATTTTACTTGGATATTTATTGGGGGCAGTGGATTTTTGTTAGTTCAAAGTTTAAATATGTTGTTTTCTCTTTCTTGTAGAAGTGTACAAAGTGTAAAATATAGTCTTTCCTCTGCACTTAGGCTAAGAATAAAATAAAAAAACTCTTTCCTCATTTTTTCCCTATAGGCAACCAAGCCTTGATTTGGAGAATAAGCACATATAGGCAACCTAGTCTTGATTTGGAGAATAAGCACATAAGATATGGGAACCCATGGTTGAAGGGTTTTAAGCTTGATTATCCCTTCTGTGTCACCTAGGCCATAAATCACATCCAACACAACTCAATCATGGTTTTCATATGAAAGTTTGTTTTTTAAAGCTCGTTGATTCTTGGTACAAACACACTAACTAGTTCAACATAGGTGAACTAAAGTGGATGGGCAATGGAACGAGCAGTTGTGCATAGAAGCCCAAGAGTGCTAAAGAATCACCTTCTTCCTTTTTCTGTCTTATCTTTCCAAAATTTTTATGTTAATTTAAATTTTAGGGTTTTGAACAAACTAAATAGAAATAATTTTTTACTCCCTTAGTAGAATTATTTATATACCATTTTTAGATTGTAAAGGGGTTCACTTGGTAGGTTGATGTAAAGCTTCATTTAGTTTAGATTATCGGTTACAGATCAGAATTCTCTCTACAGTAATGAGGTTGGAAGTGGGGCGTTCATTGGAAGGCATACGGATACCCACTTGGAGAGATTCAGTTTGGTTCCCCTCCAACCTAGAGAGGATCTATGGGCCACTACTGACGTAATGAGAATTTGGAGTTCAGTATTGCCTATATTATATCACTTCACTGAATGAGTTGTCAATTCATTTCTTTTTCTAATTAGCTTTAATCTAGTGACAATATGCACTGATCTCATCATAGTGGTTGTTGTAGTTGCACCAATTTTGCTAGCAATTGGATTGGCAAGGAATATTGTATTCATTTGGGAAAAAATATCATATACCTCAATAAGTGTTTAAAAAACATAATTTGTGTTAAAAAAGTAATGTGATCTATCTAACAAGTGTTTAACCCAAAAAACTTGATGATCCATATATTTGTCTAATTAGCTTTGTTGATTGTCACACTTTAATCTACTGACTATCTACATGAATTGAACTCATCATAGTGGTTGTAGTTGCACCAATCTTGCTAGTGTTTTAACTAGCAACAAATCTTATATTCATTTCAAATAGAAAATCACGTGCTTCTAAAAGTGATTAACAAAAACATAATTTGCAATAATAAAACATTGCAACTTATCGAAACAAGTGTATGCCCCCAAAACTTTGCCAATGTGTATGAATGATTTGTTAATTCATTTTTATTGTCTAATTAGCTTCATTATTTGTTGTGCCTTAGCCTAATGACTATGTAAATGAATTGAGCTCACCATAGTGGTGGTTGTAGTTGCACCAATTTTGCTAGTGCTTGGATTAGCAACAAATCGTTTGTTCATTTAAAAAACAAGTTCATATACCTCAATATGTGATACAAAACATAATTTGTAATAGGAAAAGCATCATAACCTATCTAAACAAGTCTTAGCCTAAACTGCCATATTACCCCTTACTGTAGATTTTGACAACAAGAACTTTCAAAGAGTTCCCAATTTGACAAAACATATATAAAAATAAAATAGCATGGAAACGCTTATCACAAGCAGAGAATGATTCTAAGAGCAACATGGTCTTAAAAATTGGGAGTAAATGAGAAACAACGTTAACAAGAAAATCTCTCCAATAAAGATAGACAATTACCAACAACAAGAAAATAAAGAGAACCGTGGAAATTAAAAGAGATGCACAATAGAAGCCTCAACCTCTATTTGATTGATTCCACTGAGTATAAACATAAAAAAAAGTCCATATTTATAGTCATTACGAGGCCTGCAAACATTTACTATTTTCACTTATCTTTCACCTACTTGAATGCTTAAAATACAACTACAATGTTAATAAAACATTTATTACATGATTCACTGTGACATATTAAAAATGCTGGTTACAGCTGACCGTTGGCTAAGCAATCACACTACGAGGGGCCTTTTTATGCTGTCAAAATTACCAAGAATTTGCACCTGGCCTTATCCAGATCCATTTAGGTGATACCCAAGGCTCACAAACAGTACAAGTTCGATCTCCTCACCATTTGCCGCTAGCATTATGACATCTTTAACATGGAATATGTTTTTATCTTTAATCTTACAGAGGCTCATCAATTCAGTAGTTGATTTGTTGTTTGTTGACTCATGAACTTGGATTTGCTGTAACCAAACAGGGGATGGATTATTGATATCTTTAGAGGCAACAGTTGCAATAACTTTTTCTAATTCTATTCAAAGGACAAATTTGAATGACAATCTAATATTAAAGATGGAGAATGCAATTCGCAAAACAAGTTGGCAAAGGTGGAAGGGGGTCACAAATATGATCGTTGTTAAAGGAACACCCAGTGCTATAAAGTAATCTATGACAATTATGAGCCAAAAAAATTAGCATGTGTTTTGGTTCATAAGATCACTCTGCTATTCAAACAGAAGGGTAAGCAACTGTTGGTAACAAGCAACCAATAATGAGTTAAAGAAATTAAAGACGGCAATCACTGAGCTTAGGCACCAATTTAATATTTGTCTGATTATATTAACCCTGCTGACTGACAGTTTAGGATATCTAGAATGAGGCTGGTGTTTACCAAGATGCCAATAATTGTTCTGATTAATAGGAAAAAAAATTCAAGATAAAAAATGAAGACAGCCAATAGAACGCTTATGTTTCATCAGATTGGTACCAGTAACGTCAGAATCAAAATGTTCTTGATGTGTAATGCTTGTGAGTGTAGAGTCCATGCAACTCCCAATAGGCCAAGAAGAATATGCACTAAATGCAACATCAACAATGAATAATATATGTGGATGATGTCAATTGGGTTTAGCGCAGGTAGTTGGGAGAAATGTTGTTATCCTCCCCACCCAGGTTCAATTCCTGCAATTGCTTTGAGCCTTCTTGTTTGAGTGGTCCCTTGAGGACCGAAACATGTATATTCCCCATATAGAATATAAAGATATTTCTCACATACAAAAGAAAACATATATGGATGACAGATAGTTTGTATAAAATCTGGATGCAGTGCAAACTTGAAAATGAAGCCACAATGAAAATTTGTATAATTAAATCACCGAAGGATAATATGCAGAAAATCAAATGTCTGTCCGGAACCTTAACCACAACTTTGCTCTGGAAGGGAACAAAATACATCCAAATATCAACACAAGCTCACTTTAAAATGGCTAGACATCTACAGCTCTGTTGTCAGGTGAGTCTTTCTTTTCCCTAAATAGTAAAAACTTGAAAATCATCGAAGCTTGGAAAACGGCTACTGCATAATATCAGCATGGTTTCTCTTAGAAAATCTTGCAACAGAACTACTTTTCCTGGAATACCACTAAACTAGATAGATTCCCTAGTTTAGTGCCCAGGGGTACAACATTAGTATATAATCTATGCAATGTGCAGACTCTAGAAAAAGACATTCTTTCCGAGCCAAAAGACATTCTTTCCGAGCCACATATCCACTATGTACAGGTCAAGCTTTATATACATTGAATCAATCCATCTAATGTGAGAGACAAGACCATCCAAATAGATGCATGTAAACCAAAGAAATCCTATCATTACAGACACCAATACTGTGCAGTCATTGCTAAAAGCACAATTTTTTTTTGAGATTTTGAATCAGCGTAGCTGATTTTATCTGGTCTTCTTTTACACATCTGGCAAAGAGAGAAGGGGCAAAAACGCAAATCATCAGCTGCATTATTATGATTACTTCTTCTGTACTCCGACTCCAAATAGTCCTCCCAAATGTCCAGCAAGATACCCAAAAGTCCTTGACAAACGAGTTGTGAAAAAGCCAATACAAGCATCGATTGGAGTCCATATATAGTCCTTAAAACATGAAAACAAGAAGCCATCATTTGTGAACATTGACAAGCAACACACAAACAAGTCATCATCATTATGGCTCTCTGTTATCATGGGTTGAAGATAGGCACAAGCTGCATGTTTAACCAAGTCGTTTTTTATGGAGATAGTGGTACAACTGCACCAATTACCCTCTCTCCGAGGAGATCCCACACTTGTTGGGGAACAGGGCATAATATCCCGCAAACTAGTGTATTTAAGACCATTCATTCCATTCAAATCTACCATCTTAGATGCTAATGGGAACTCGCTGTCACTTAAACTTGATGCCCACTCAACTTTGCTGCAAAGCACTGGTAATGGATGCAGCCGCCTAATACCCATCTCCATTTGTACAGTCATGTTACCTGTCCATGAATAAGAAGGTAATGATTTGTTAAATTGTTCTCTATACAAAAAATCTGCATAAATGTCAGTTAAATCAAGGTAATATTGATCAACAACTGCAACGCAAGATAGCCTGTTTTGATCCTGATCCAGTAACACCAAGGTCATTCTTGAAAGGAACACCAATCATATACCAGCAATTTAAATTGTTGTGGATCAATTGTTTCATGCACTAAAAAAATACACTAAAAATAACGAATTAGAATTTAGAATGATCATAAAAGATCATGTACTAGAATTGACAATGCTCTACAGACTACCATATTTAGACTAGTATACCATGCTGAATGTTTTAAATGTCTGTACAGCTACGCAGTAATCAAGCAACACTCAGAGAGGATTCAGACAACAGAAGACATATACAATTATTGAGGTATTCATTTGACAAGGGATTGAGATGTTTGCACAAGTCCTACGCATGACTGCAAACAGGATTCAACCGTTGCAATCAATGAACCAAAGTCTAGAAAAAGATTCAATCAGTCAGAAGTCATTCAAAAGCATAACTAACAAATCTAATCAATTGAAGATCATTCCAGCGGCTTTAATGTTATGGTCTTGCCACTAGGCCAAACACTTCTTGTCAAATAGAATCGATTAGGCCACACAATCAACCATGTTTCATTCTGGGAAATATGAAAACGTAAAATCAATCCACTGGCATTTAACTTTTTAAGACATTCTTCAACTTGCACTACGAAATGAGGCATCATTCAAGAGGAGAACAACTTATACCACCCATCTAATATACCGATTAAGGACAAGATGATCTAACAAAGCAGAAGCATGGAAAAGAGAGAAATTATGTCATTCAAAACTATGCTTGTCTTTATGTTACCCATGAAGGTTCATATCAGATTAACATCATTCAAGGATGAATTTAAGCTTGCAAGTCGAAAACCAAGTTTCCCTGCTTTGCAAGTACCTAATTTCAGATACAGCTACCAGTTAACTTTGTTTAATCTTAAGATTCATCTTAAATACAGATCCAACATGAGCGATCCAATTTTCTTCACATGCAATTTTTGTTATGATATCATTTAAATGTTTTGTATAGCTATTTAATATTTTTTTATGAGCAACCTTTCAACTTTGATAACAGACGGACATGCTTACACATTATACTAGGCAGTAGAATGAGCCATGCTTACACATTATACTAGGCGTAGAATGAACCTCTAAGCTCAACAAGTTACCTAAAGTTCAGATGCAAACCATGCAATCAAAAGAAAGCTAAAAAAACAGAGACTAGATGATTTCACACCTGATGAAACGAAATCAAGCAATGCGGTCATCGAAAAGAGTACAGCCCTGGTTACTCTCTTAACACCAGCTACTACTTCATGTCAGTTATTAATAGCTCAGGTACCCTATCAGGATTTTTGTGGAAGACCTGCAACAGGGATGTCTTTTCAGAACAACATAATACCCAACTCAGATTTAAGCTCAAGAAACATACAAGTACTCGATCATGTTTCTCAGGTAAGACCACCAATCCCATCGAGATTTTCCCAAAAATTCAGTACAGAATTGATATTTTCCCCAAATAAACAATAGCCCAATTTAGATTCCAAGCGAAAGAACTAATACCCTACTGAAATTTACCCCACAAAGAAAGTACCCAAGTGGGCCTTTTATTTGATAAAATAATTGTACCAACTGAGATTCTCCCAGATACAAGGTGCGCAATGCAGATATTCAGAGAAAAACAATTGCTCAAATAAGATCATCCCCTCGCCATTGAGATAAAAAAATGAGCTATCCAAATCGCAAAACCTAACACTAAATTTACACAAAAAAATCATTAAACATATATGTGATCTAACCCGAGTGCATGAAACAAAGCTCTTCTGCCAACCGGGGAAGAATGGTCCCTAGTTTTCTCTGTTAAAAGCTCAGCTCCTCTCTTAAAAGCTCAGTTCATTTCTATTTTCCATGAAGATTGCTGATGCCCACAAGTAGAAGAAGAGCCCAGTCTGTGGGATCTGCATATTCAATTTTTCCTCCTCCTGCATATCGGTTTCCATCGCAAGACACAAACAAAACAAAACCTCAGGCTTAAGTGTCCATTATCAACACCAACAACTAAAGAAATTGAAAGGAAAAATTATTACAAAACTCTTTGGTTTTAACTACTCCAATCATCAACATGATGTTGCCATTTTTCACCAGGGTGTGTTGATTCTCGCTGATTTTGAAGTTTTTTTTTTCACTCCGGGTGGAAAAAACATTCCTAATAGTCCACAGATTTATTTATATGTGGAATAGGTTTTTTCGCCCGGAGTTTTCCTCGAGCCTATCGTCACGCGGTTGAGTCAAATCTATGCTGTTTTTTTCTTCCAAATAATTGCAGCACCCGCTTTTAATTGGAGGTAGTTATTTGACTTCCTACTAAAATAGTTTTCCCACATGGCATGCTGATATGGATCCAACTTAACCACGTGTGCATGGCAGATCATGGAATGTAGCAACTCACACTAATTGGGCGGTACATCTGGCAGATTCGTTTCATGACGTCATGGCATTGAATTCATGTGGTGTGATGAGCTGGCAGCGCATGCAGAGGTCCTTGGTATGATTAGAGTGCTGACTTGGCATGTGAGTCTTCGAGTTGTACTCAATATCGATTAGTTTGTTGATTCACTGTAACATTGAGTTACGATCCGTTAATCTTTAAATATATATTATAATATTTAGTTAATATCTGTTTAAATCAATTTGGTTTGTTTGTCGGATAAGTATTAAGTGTTTTAATTATATTTTCTATATTTATTATAGGACACGTGTTAATTGTTCGTTTAGAAATCAAAACGATATTATTTATAAATAAATAAAAATTAAGTGATAGTTGTAAATATAGTTGGCTATTATATTGGATTATCGGAAAAAAATATTTATTTAAATTTGGTAAATTAAATATATTAGTTGCGAAAATAAGATATTTACTAATGCAATTATATAAATTAAAAAGTTGGAAAATGTTAATAAATAATAAGAAAATTTAAAATTAATTAATTATATTTTATTTTAAGTATTATTTTTATTATTAATTATAAAATAATTAATATTTGAGATAAACATATATATTTAAAAAAACATACTCTAGAGATTCACTCTGGTTTACTATGGAGATTATTAACATATAAATGAGCTTTATTATAATATTATGCGTCAATATCATCTCACTAATACTACATGCTAAAAAACTATCACTCATATTCGTATGACACATGGTCATAAGGCATTTTTTAATTAATCAATTTAATAAAAAAGGCAATAAAAGCATAACTATTTTGCACATAAATCTCAACTTTTGATATGTGTATACTACAAAGAATATTCTAGAATATTTAATCCCTTCCATCCACCTAAGTATTGATCGTTAAATTAAAATTTTGGAAGCCCTATACCAAAATATACACAAGTAATTAATACAAATAGATATTTAAAAAAAAAATATATAAATTAATACTAATTATGTCGCTATGTTCACCCAATATAGAAGAGGTTTTTATAAGCCCAATATATAAGAGATGTTATATGTATTGTTATGTTGTAAATATTTCGACTCAAGTCAAATTACATAAAAATAAAATAAATTTTAAATAATAAAATAAAAGTGTGTATGTGTAACCAACTCAGACCTATCAAGCACTGAGAGGATTCAGATCTCTCGAGCTGGAAACCTTCCTCAAGTTTTGCACTAAAAAAATAGGTTTGCACCTTGAGAGATTTGATCATTTTCGACGCTTGATAGATCCATAGATAAAATAGATTTACACTAGTTTAATTTTAAGGTTATAACTAAGTTAACTATCAAATTGGTGAGCCCATGGGGCGTAGAATAGATGGTGATGGGGTGTACTTTTAAGGCACTCTGTAATGTGAAGGTCATTGGTTCGAAACCCCTTGGGCAAAGATCCATCAATGTTAAGGGTTGGTGTAGTCTATGTTGGGTGTGGACCCTGGGTGATTTTGACGACTTAGATACCCTTGGGTTGCAGTTTCTCAAGTTAAAAGTTAAGCGTGCAGTCATCTCAGGACTCACACAACTTAGTAAACAAATATATATATATATATATAATATATATATATATATATTATATATAAAATTGGTGTATGAAATCCCTTTATTTGTGAGATAACAGATTGTTTACAAAGACGTACACACTCTACCCCCTTTTGGATTTGAACTTGTGACCTCTCAAGAGGAAATAAATGCTCTTAACTATCAGTTCCACTCAAGGGGTGGTAGGTGTGGGGAGGTTATAGTGCATATATCTTATTGCAAGGATTGCATATAGTGTTGATTCCTTAATTCAATCGTTAATTGTTGTGGGAGATTCAAATACAATAATCAACCATATGGCCCTACAATCTTTGATAGCTAATTATAATCTTGCATCTATATTCTTTGCAAGTTATAAAGAGGTTGGAAATTTCTAGCAAATTTTGGAAGGAGAATAATCAACAGGTAGACATGCTTGCTAATTAGGCCACTCCACTGATCTAAAAGTGAGGATAATTAGGATTAATGGAACTATAGACCATCAAACCATACCTTAATCCAATATCAATCAACCCAAAAGTGAGAATGAAGCCTTCTTAGGTCATGCACCTCTGCCTCATTTTCAACAAGGAAAGTCTTCTTATGCCATGCACCTAGGGGCTTCATTTTCAAAGCAAGTAAAGTAATTTGATGATATTAACATATCTCAATTACAGGCTTGGCTTCATAACAAGGCATGAATTTGAGTCAACCATTATGTTAATGAGATTGTCTTTCGGATGAATCACACCATTGAGATTTGGTCGACGTTTTGAACCATCTAATGTGGTTCATCCTCGGGACAAAGGTGAAAAAATCAATCTTTCCAAATGTTTAAATAACAAAGATGCATCCGAGTCCAGAGTTAGTCATTATAAATTAGTTGTTAAAAATTAGCTTTTAAGAATTAGCAGAAAAAATGATTTTATTTATAATTTATTATTATTATTATTAAATTAATTAAATTAATAGGAAAAAATAATAAATTAATATTTAAAATGGTAGAATAAGAAAATAGCCATCAAAGAACTCATTGATTATTAGAAATAGTTGTTTTGAGTTATTTTATAGAAAAGTATTTTAATCAATTATTTATTTTACTTTATTATATTATTATTAAAAAAAGTCCTTTATTACTGAGAAATAAGTTGTTATGAGTTAGTTTTATAGAAATATTAAATCAATTATTTTATTTTATTTTATTTTATTACTATTAAAAAAATCTAATTAAATTAAATTTTTTAATTTTAATTGAATTAAATTTTTAATTTTAATTTAAATTGAAATTTTATAAATAAGAAAGAAATCATAAAAATAATAATAGTATATTAAAAATTAATATTTTTAAGAGAGCTAAAATGATTAAAATAAATATTTTAATAAAACAAGTAAATAAATAAATAGATAAGAAAAATATAAATGTAAATGTAAAAAGAGAAAAAAAATAAATGAAAATAAAGATAAAACATAAAGGAAATCAAGAGGAGAGGGTCAGAATCGAGCTTAATTTCTACCCATCATTCTTATTGACATTGATTGCATGTTTCTCAATCTCAATGGCTTTTCTTAGCTTCCTATGATGGAAGTGATTAGCCTTCGCGATGATACGAGTACCCTCAACGCAAACATGGTGCTTAGATTTAATTAAATTAAAAAAATTAATTCAATTATAATTTTTTTTATCTTTTGTTTTAATAATAATATAATAAATAAAATAAATAATTGATTAAATATTTTTCTATAAAACTAACTCATAATGGCCTTATTTCCTAACAATCAAGCGAATTCCCCTAATGACTATTTCCTATTCTATCATTTAAATATTAATTTATTATTATTATTTATTAATTTAATTTTTTTAATAATAATAAAAAATAAAAAATCTTCTTTTCTACAAATTCCTAACAACTAATTCCTTACAACTAATTTCTAATAGCTAATTCATAACAACTAACTCTGGACCTGGATGCATCTATGTTATTTAAACAGTTGGAAAGATTGATTTTTTCCCCTTTGTCCTAAGGATGAATCACATTAGATGATTTGAAACATCGACCAAATCTCAATGATGTGATTAATTCGAAAGACAATCTCATTATCAATATAGATCACAAAAGTCTAATATCTAACATGTCTATCATTGTCAAGATGGGATTATGAAAATGCAGAGAGGAAGTTCTCCTAAAGAATTTTGAAACTTAATTTAGATTCCTAGCTAATATTTGGTAAGTGATGTTTTTTTATTTTACTATGGTAATGTGTATGTTTAATCTGGTTAATTTTAGTCTAAGAGATATCTTAGGGGATGTTGCGCTTCATTAATGCAAGGGGGGTGTTTTAATCCTTGGTATGCACTTGCTTTTTTCCTTCTTGAGTGGATTGTCTTTATGTTTTTAGACTCGAGAAGTGTGGATTGCTTCCATGGTTGGTTTAGTCTTCAATTGGGTTCAAGGTTTCTAGGCTCCAAAGTTCTTAGAAAGTGTCAAATTGTTATGAAGGTGGTTTTATGGGTAGGAAATATCTTTCTTTGACTTTTGATATATTGTTTGTTTTAAGCGTTGATTTGGTGTTATTTTATATTATTTATTATTGGCCCTAGTCTTTGTATTTTTCTAATGGATTATAAGGAGTTACAAGAAATTAGAAGTGCATTGCAAAATCACAAGGAACTAATTTATTGTAATAGAACCTCTATCTTTTCAACATTGTAAAACATAATAATGAACACGAAGTTGTTTCTTAATTTGCATCGATCATGGGCACATTAATATAACACAAACAAACTTCTACTCCATAAGTGGAATACAACATTCTAAGAAAAATGATTCTAAATTTGAGTAAGGGAGCCTAATCTGGGGCTTTTAATCAAAGAATATAAGTGAAGTTAGCTTATGTGAAGTTGAAGGAAGAGGATATTGTGCACTAGCTGGTTGAAGATATTAAGATTGGGAAGCATGACTCTCTTCCATTGTAACAACCTAAAATTCAACATACAACTAATTACATCAATTTATGCAATTAATAATCAACATCCAAACTATTCAACTAATTAGAATAGAATTTTGAAACCATTAGTAGAGAAAGACTTACCCATGGCAACGATATATCCTACTGGTGATTTCGAAGTCGCAATGTTACCCAGATCCTACTGATCGCAACAAAGTTTTGGGGACGACTCTCCACCCAATCGTAAGCTCAACTGCACAAAATCTTTCTACAACTGGCTACCCCCAAGCCCTCAATCAGCTACTACTGTTAGGGAATCCTTTATCTCACAACACTCTCTTTCCTTGGAATGAATGAATGTTTCTCGTCTCCCTTTTTCTCCATTAAATAAAACAAGTTGTTCCAAAAATGGAAGGGGATTGGAAATTGATCTACATGCACACAATCCATGTGTCAACATGCCAATTTTTATTTCTTTATCTTGAGTTTTACTTCACTTAACATTTTTCTTAATTTAATTGTTGTTTATTTTATTCTTTTTTTTGTTAACTTTATATTTTTTCTTATTTATTGCTTTATTTATTTATCTTTTTTTATTATTATTATTATTATGGTGCATTACATACTCCCCCTCTTTAAAGAACTTAGTTCCAAAATTAAGTTTAATTATAACTTATTTACTATTTTATTTATTTATTTATTACTTCATGTTTGCCCTGCACCCTCTGTTCAACTAGTATACCAGCAAAAAACGAAAGTTACTCAACACCAGGGAAATCTCAAGGAATCTCAGGTCATTTTTCCCAACTTTCAGAACAAGGCTTAAAGCATCATCGACCTATACCATAACCCCAAGGCAAACATCCGGTCTCAGTACTCAATGACTCTGGGCATCTCGCAAGGTTGGCGCAACTCCCCCCACACTCACTAAGGTGCACAATCCCAGGCATCGAATTCCTATACACAAATCTGGACTTTGGCATCCCTATCCAATATCAGACACTCAACCTCCTCAAAATGGTCCCATAGTCATTTAAGAGTTATCCATCAAGAGTTATATAAGGCAAAGGAACCACAGACATATGTAGTGTTGATTGAGTTTGTCCCCAACCCATATCGTGTTACATATGTGAAAATTTATAACATGAAATTCTACTGCAGTAACTGGTTTATTTCTCCTACTTAAGTCAATTATTTACAGAACCCTTCACTAAACAACAAAATAAATTCTACTGCAGCTGTCACATAACAGCATAGAGAAAATAATAGTGATATACAATCACAAGAATCAATCACATCAACGCAGTTATTTTTGGACAATTGTCCTCGGAAAAACCGAATTGCAGGAAAACCAATGCAACAGATGAATGTTTATTTATTATTCTTCAGCAACAATCTCTTTACAAGGAACGATTTTACAAAATATAGAGACACCTATGAGAGAAACACCTGAGACAATTTTTCCCATCGCTCTGGAGCAATTCTGATACCCCGGAGACCCTTCAGCCTTCACTGTGTCACCTCTGCATCACTTCTGCGTGAGGCCTACATGAGGACTGTGTCCCTTGCTGCGTTGTCTCTCTGATCTTCCCTCTGCATTGTCCCTCTGATGCTCTGCATCACCTCCTCCTTAGTCTCTGACTGATGCTGATGCCCTCCTCTTCCTTCACCCTGCAACTCTCCCTCTGAAATCGAACTCCTTCTCCTTGAGAATCGCATTCCCTCAGGTTAATGAGTATTTTCCTAGTGTGTCTCCTAATGACTATCAAGTCTTCTCTTATAATTTTCATGTTGATGATTCAACGACCGAGATTAAGTCCGTAATCAACGGCTAAGATTAAAACAAACTTGATCCTCGTCTCTTAGAAGCTTCTCACCCATATTTTTATTAATACCCATTAATATTTTTATTTTCCTAAGTTTAGACTTAGGAACCCCATTAAAAATATTAATTATTTTAATAACTCACAATCCGAGTGGAATTTCTCCAAACCATTTATGGGTCTTGGAGATCTCATGTATTCTAGCCCTTCCACAAAATTTCTGAGCTAGAGAACATTCGATGCTACCCAAAATCAACACTCCCTCTTAGCGAGGAATGTGCTCTAGCAATACTTCCCAACAAAAGTATCACACTGATCCACGACATTGGTCCTCTGCGTTGTTGATGCTCGACCTGCTGCCTCTGATCTACTGTGCTGCTGCAACCTGTACTGCTTCCCATCACACTGCCACTATCACTGCTACATCTGTATTGTAGCTCCCTCTGAATATGATGCATCATGTTTCCCATACCACCGCCACTGCTAACTGTTGCACTGCAACTCCCTGTACTATCTGCTTCTGCTACTGAATTGGATTCTCAATCATCCCCATGTTCTCCCTGAAATAAACAAACTTTGTTCTTCCTAGAGCCTTGATGAGAATGTCTACCACCTGTTCTCCTGTCGGGGTGTACCGTAATTGTATTGCCCTTCGTTGGACACAGCCTCTAACAAAGTGACACCTGATGTCAATGTGCTTCAACCGATCATGAAAAACTGGATTCTCAGAGATCTTGATGCAACTCTTATTATAACACAAAATATCGGTCGCTTCCATCCTTCTCCTAAATAGATTCACAAACAACTTCCTAAGCCATATGGCTTCACATGATGTTGTGCTAGTTTCCATATATTCAGCTTCAACTGAGCCCAGAGCTACAGATTTATTTTTCCTACTACACCAGGAGGTCATTCTTGATCCAATGTTGAAACAGTACCCAGTGGTACTTTTCCGATCTACTGAACTTCCAACCCACTCTGCATCAGTGAACCCACTCAGCCTGATGTCATTACCTCAGGTGTACATTAGTCCTTGCTCAATTGTTCCTTGTATATATCTGAGAACATGCTTGGCTACTGCCCAGTGCGCCCTCTTTGGTTCCACCATGAACTGACTGAGGTTGTTGACAGCGTAAGAAATGTCTGGCCTGGTATTGACCAGATACATCAGGGACCCCATGAGTTGCCTATACAAGGTGGGACTGACTTCTTTGTCTTCATATGCATCAATCTTATTCCAGTTGGTAATCATTGGAGTAGCCATAGATCTACAATCCTGCATTCTGAACATTTTCAGAATTTCTGTAGCATATCTCCCTTGTCTAAGGAAAATTCCATCCTTCTGCTTCCAAACTTCCAACCCCATAAAATAATGCATCCGCCCCAAATCCTTCATGTCAAATTCTGTAGCTAGGTTTTCCTTGCAATATTTGATGAGCCTGGATGAACCTGTTAGAAAAAAATCATCCATATATAACACCATAATTAGAGGCTCATTCTCTACAATCGGATAGTAGAGGTTGGGATCTGCATCACTCTTGCAAGTAACCATCAATTCGATTGTACCATGCTCTAAGTGCTTGTTTAAGCCCATACAAGGATTTCTTCAACCTAGATACATGATATTTCTTCTCATGTGTCTCAAAACCCTTTGGCTATTCAATGTATACTTCTTCTTTTATCACCCCGTTCAAGAACAAAGTCTTGATGTCCATCTGGTGAATCTCCCACCCCATATGTGCTGTAAGTGATATGACGTATCTAATAGAAGTATACCTGGCTACTGGGATGAAGGTTTCTTTGTAGTCAATCCCTTCCTTCTGAGCATACCCCTTAGCCACGAACCTGGCTTTGTATTTTTCTGCACTGCCATCTGTAGCATATTCGACCTTGTAGATCCATCTCGAACCTACAACTGACCTGTCCTAAGGCCTAGGCACCACTTCCCAGACATCATGGACCATTATGGAACTATGTTCCTCCACCATAGCATCTACCCATACTTTATGTTGAACAACCTCCTGAAAACTAAAGGGTTCTCCAACCTGAGCCACCAAGGCTTGGTACCTATCTGGCTATCTACACTCCCTCTTCGCATTCCTAGGAGCTCCAACTAAATCCTCTGCATCCCGTAGTATCTATCGAAGTTCCCGACTCATTATTCCACTAACAGCGGGTAGATCTATTTTCTCCTCCTCCTCCTGAGATTCCACCTGTTGTGATACCTTTGGAATTTCGTCTTTAGGAGAACTATTGGTGCTAGTTTCTGCTGGTCGAAGTCGCTGGACCAATGGATCATCCTTTGACTGCTCTTCGAAAGGCATTTCTCGAGATTTCCTGAAAGCTCTATCCTCCATGAACTTTACACCTCGTCGAACTATGATCTTCCTATTTCTCGGAAGATAGACTTTATATGCCTTAGCATTCTCGCTATATCCCACTATATATCATTTTTTTGCAGTTTGATCCAATTTCTTCCTCTTTTCTTTGGGTATATGGCAGTATGCCGAAATCCCAAATATTTTGAAATGACTCACCTCAGGCTTCTTACTGGTGAAGGCACTCTCCAGAGTAATCTTACCTAATGCCCTATGAGGAGTCTTATTATGGACATACACTATTGTGTTGCATGCTTCTACCCAAAGAAATTTGAGCATATCCTGATCGTACAACATCACCCTTGTTGCTTCAACAATAGTCATGGTCTTCCTCTCTGCTACTCCATTCTGCTTTGGATTATAAGGAGTTGTACATTCTCTTCTGATGCCTTCCCTTGCGTAGAAATTAGTGAAGTCCTTATCAATGTATTCTCCACCATTGCCTAAGCACAACACTTTTATCCTCTTTCCTGTCAGATTCTCAACCAGAGCCTCAAACTCTTTGAATTGATCAAAAACCTCATCCTTGGTTTTTAGAAAGTGGATCCAAGTCTTCCTGGAATGGTCATCAATGAAGGTGACGAAGTATTCGACACCACTAAGAGATTTTGTGGACGTGGGTCCACAAATATCTGAGTGTATCGATCCCAGAACACTCTTAGCCCTATTGTTACTTCTGGATATAGCTGCTTTGGCGTACTTGCCTAGTGCACACCCTCTGCATACATCGTCTCATTTGGTACTCAACTTTGGAACTCCTGTGACAGTTCTTCCGAGAATTCTTAGAGCCCCATGGTTTAAGTGTCCCATCCTCCTGTGCCATAGTTCATTCAAATCTTTTTCCCCACTACTGCCTATCAGTGCCATTGGAGATTCTAGCTGTAACATATACAACTTGTTACTTTTGACTCCAATTTGGGCCTTCTTTTTCCAACTCGGATGTTTGACATATAATTTCTTCCCAATGAAGAAAACATCATAGCCCTTGTTTTGTAACTAAGATATAGAGAGTAATTTCATCCCCAATCCTGGCACATGCAACACATTTGTCGCTTGAAGTCGATCCCCTGCTTTAGTTTGAAAATCTATAGTACCTCTCCCTACGAGGGTACATTTTGACTTGTTTCCCATGGTGATTTGAAATTTCATTTGTTCTTCCTGGTAGCTCGGAAAACATTCTCATATTCTTGTCATGTGCACAGAGGCTCCACTGTCAATATACAAAACCTTAGATGAAGCAGACCTTGCTAAGCAAGCGACTTCTTCTTCCAATCTGTGTTGTAGTGGCTACAACCACCCTCCAAAATTTTGCCTTAGCTTTGTTTTGGAGCCTCCCTACCAACCTTTCACAGCAACATGTCTTGCCTTGTCAAGTACACAAGCTTCAATGATTTTCTTGCAGAATCACAGCATGTCCATCAAATCTTGTTGCATCCCCCTCACAGGTTGTTTCATCGGACTTGGTCCAGCTGTAGGCTGAGAATCTCCCTTAAGAAATTGCACAATTATGGAGGGAAACCAACCTTCCCTTCAAAAATTGCGCAATTCTGTCTGGCAGCCTGCTGGGCTCCAGAATTGTGCAAATATGCCTGCCTCTGCTCACTGGAAAAATTGCGCAATTCCTCCCAATGGGACTATTCAGCCCAGGAATTACGCAATTTTGGGTAGCAGTCAGCTGCTCTGCCCAGAAATTACGCAATTCCTCTGGGCAGCCAACCCAACTCCCCCCCAGAAATGCACTTTTTTTCCTCCCTGCTGAGTAGACTATTGCATGTGCACTTGAGTTGACCGGTTCCCTCCAGGACCGAGCAAAACTAATTTGCATGCATGGGTTGCTTCCACCAAGGCAACATGCAAAGGCATCCCTTGGTTCAAAGATCTACTTTTAGTAGCTGGAGGTTGCATGCAAGGATCATTTCAGAAACCTCCCACCAAGTGTCGCTCTTTCTAGATTTTTGACATGCGCATCTTCGATTTTATCGAAACTCATGAACCTGACGTTGCAGAGCTCATTCCTCACATCGACCTTGTAGCTCTGACATCCCACATTGCATCTAGGAGTCGTCGACACATTCAACTCAGTTGTTTTGGGGTAAGCCCGCCTTCCATGTCTTATGTTTAATTTATGTCGCTTTTTGTGTTTTGCTTCGTATGAATGTTGTCTGCTTGATTTCAGTGAGCGCTTGCGGTCGTTTTGATACATACTATCTTGTACTAGGACCGTTTCAATTTTCGCTAACATCTCATTATTGTCGCATGCATGACAATGTTTTGCACGAATGGTCACCATTACGGCGACTCGCTTCACACACATGCCTCATTTTCTGAATCCTGCACTTGTTGTTTGCATGAATGATCATTCACTCTTGTTTGCACTCATCTCACCATGCATTCAGACTTCTCATATTTTCAGTCACCCGTTCGGACTGGGTTGCCTTGGCCCGAACCATGCCTTACTCGGCTAGCACTGCGCATTTCCGGAAGCAAAGGGTCAGCCTTCCCTCCAGAAATTGCACAAGCCTAGCCCATCACTGACCTCTAGGCTTGCATTCTGCAATTCTTGGAGGCAATGTCCTACTAGCCCCAGAAACTACGCAATGTAGTTTGCTGGTTGCATGTCATTGCTGACTGAAATTGCGCATTGTGCAGTTTTAGTCCTTAGCAGGCCAGGATGGATTGTGCATTGCGTAGTTCCAGTAGTCAGTCAGCTTATTGACAGCTCGAACTGTGCCTTGCACAGTTTTGGCAGTCAGTCTCCCGACCTCCTGACGGAAATTGCGCAACCTTCATAATCAGTCACACAGGTATGTTGCAAGTCAGTTCTCAAGTTCATTTTTGTTTTCGACTGACAAATTGCTTTCCATGAGTGTTGTCATGTATCCATGTATCACAAGTGTTCATCTACCTCTCATTAGCATAGGTACAATGGTTTCCAGGAGAGAAGAGTCGAAGACACCATTCAGAGCACACTTGGGGATGCGGTCGATCAAGTGTCTATGAACTTGCCTACCCACGAAGACATCAAGTAGTTTGTAGACAAGGACTTCCAGATGTGACGACAACATCATCACATCAAGCAACACCATCAACAGCAGCTGAAGGCAACATACCAGATGCAATGAACGCAAGAGGAAGGTTGTTAACAACACAAAGGCGAAACAAAGTCGTAAGCTCGGGAAGATCCACTTGTGATAAAAGAAACTTTGGAGAATCAGGCTATGCGGTGACAAAAAGATATGAATATCGCGCAAAGAAAGAGAACGGAACAGAGAAGGAGTTGCATGTGCTGAAGCAACAACTCAAAGAAGAACAGGAGCTGCATAGATGAGAGAATGAGTTGCGGAAGAACTAGGTACAACAGCGGGCGCAACATGCACTCATGGATGCAATTACGCCCGTACAAGTTATAGATCCATCCCAACAGTTGGCACGGAGCAGACATGGTGAGCAGTATTGTTGATCGCATGCAAGGGAATTCAGTAGCATGCATGTCATTGTGTGCACGCATGCGATCTAACCCATTTGGCACACTCACCGAGGCAAAGGCAAGAAGCAAGTTCAACTAGAGCTGAACATGCAGTTGACAATTGATGTGCATGACCACCAGCACACACTGGAAGATCAGCACGGACACTATGCATCAGTGTGTTGCCGGTGTTGCACCCAAGAAGACCATGTGCATGTTAGCAGATGATTTAGATGGAGGAGCCACACTAATGCACCGGGATGCAACGGAAGCAAGAGTTTGCTTCAGCGAGATGTCACCATGGAGCGCATGCACACCATCACGGATGACCAAGCTTGGCATCAGCTCACCACCTTTACCATCACAAGAATGTCAAAGAGTTGGTCTCATCACAACAGACCGAGTGTCAGTGATTTCTTGCATGGCTTGCTCAAGCCATTTGTTCTCACATGGGCACGTGTGCAATGTAATGTAATGTCTTGTCAAGTGGAAGTTCAAGTGTCAATAGTTGGATGTAACAGTCATAGAGTAGATGAGGGTCATGAGGGTAGATGAACTGTCACAAAGGGGAATGTCAAGGGTCACCCCACCCTTTGCTATAAATAGAACCTCATAACTCATTGTAAGGGCTTTTGGTCAGCCAAGCTTTTGATAGGACTATCTTAGAGAGAGCTTGGACAATATTATAACGAGCCTTGGCTTCTCCACTGCGTAGAGCTAGTACATCTCTTTGGAGGACCAGGCGGTTGTGGCTGAAACATTCCGCTGTCGGAATTAGTGGTTGGACATGGATGTATTGTATGACTGGAACTTACACTTCTTAATCTAACAAGAGCCAACACGTTTCATGCATATGTCGTATGGTATTTCAGCTATCTATTTACTCTAAATGATATATGTATTTGTTTGCATATGCATGCATGTATAGTTATTTCTGTGTATGTATGTATGAATCTTTCTGAAATGTGTTGTTGTTTTAACCATCACTTTGGATTGCTAGCTAATTTTCCTTCCATGTTGTGATGCATCCTTGCTCGTGTGTTCCCTTCTTAACTCTGTGCTATCACAGGTTTCCAAGGGGCACACTCATCTCAAGCCCCGTGTGTTAGAACCTCTCATGCACCTTCCTTGGCTCACTGCATATGTTAAACCTTTGCTACCAATAGAGTTATCTTACTTGCCTCTGTGTGAAATCGCAGTCAAGGCATTACCATACGACCCACTGATGGGACTCCTACACCAAACAGTCTGAGGTCTAATTGGGACTTCTTACTAGGGAGATCCCCTGACATGTTGGCGAGTCTAGCATCGTCAACATTTCTATTGCTAGAAGGAGGTCTAGATGACAAGCTGAGCCCTCATCATCTATTTTGAATCTCCACACATCTATCATGGTGTTTGTTATAGTTCGCCCTCCAAAATGTCTGTCTGACAAACCTATCTTTCACGTCGAGAGGGAGTTTTGGGATCACTTGTCACAACTCACGTATGATGGTGAAGGCAAAGTGGCCTGACCTAAGCACTTAGATGACTTTCATGCGCTCATGTAGAGCATGGAATATTTTAATGAAATAGAGGTCTATTCGTTGCTCGCACCCACATTTCGTGACCACCCATCACAATGGTGTGGCACACTAGCTCGTAACTTCGTGCACTCATTCAAGTAGTTCAGCGATATAATCAAATATGGTTTCCACCATTTTAATCATGAAGTGCTTGATAAAAAATTGTTAAAACAACAAAAGTCCCCGCACAAATCACGATGGAGTTTTCAGAGTGCTTCTGTCCATTCATGTTTGAAGCCCCGAAAAGTCAGATGAAATTTCAGTATCTCATGGACAAATTCGAATACTGCCTTATCCAATCTGTTAATCCCAAGAAGAAGTTCAAGCTTAAACCCCGCTCAACTGATTTGATAATCACCCTATGAGTGACCTCAGTTGAAGATTTATAAAACAAAAGGTATTACAGACTCATGTGCTGGTGTGTGTTCTGTGTTATTGAAACAACGGATCGATCAGATTGCCAATACACAGACATTTTAAATGGAAAAACAGCAGAGAAATACAGTAAGCAACACAAGACACAAACAATTTTTAATAAGGAGTTCACCCTATTCTCCAAGGCTATGTCTCTGGTCCATCTTCAGTGGTGGCCTTATTTTATTGTGTCTTACAGCAGAGAAATTACAATGCAGGGACTCAATGTGAGTTATCTTGACAGCAGATTTTGCTTGGCAGGGTGGTTCTTGGATTCCCCGAGCCACTCAGAGTTCACAGACTCTTTTACTTCCTACCAGCTCTGTGACCCTTGGTCTACAGTGGAAAGAGCCAAATGTGATGCTCAGTTCGGACATATTCCTCTATGGGAAGGCTTGAATCTTCAAGCTCTCTGGTGCTCGATGTTGCCTATGGTCAGCTTGGCCCTCTGTCTCCTCTGCTTGGCTTTACTGTTCTCTGTGTTCAGTCCTACTCTCGGGGTTCACTGTTCACTGTCTCTCTTGGTCGCTCGGACTCCTTTCAAAATCCTCCTCCTTTTTCGACTATCTTTGTTCATGGCTTTAACCATTTGATCCCTATGCTTGTTCGGTTCCTCTCCCGCCTGCGTCGATTCTCCTTCTGTAGCTGTGCTTGGAATTCCCTGTTTGGCGTCAGCATGAACGCTCGAGAAGTGCCACGTGTCCTCATCTAATTGATGCCAGCATGCTTCGTCGGCTCGTTTCTTTGGTTATGTTGTGGATACATTCTTTCTCCACCGTGGCGGTCAAACGGATTCCAAATCCTTTTAAATCGCGGCTTAATTCCCTGTCGATTTCGATTCTTCTATCGGGCGCAATCTCAGCCATCCGATCTGGGCTGCTCCAGATCCAACGTCATACGCACGTCGAGCGTGGTTGACTTGCTCGACCGATGGCGCGCGATCACGATGGTTTTTATCTCACCTCCGCTGCCACGTGTCGATCGCTGAGTGGGATCACTCCGCTCATAGCCAAAACCTCTTACCATTCAAGGACACCCCGATCAAAACCGTCAATTTCCAGGGCGCAGGTCTTGCCTTTGCGTTTTAGCACTTTTTCTTTCTTCGCCCGCGGTTCTCTGGCTCCCAATGTGACCGAGTGCTTAAGGCTTCCCCATTTCGGCCCTGTTTGCCCAGCGATGTGCGATAAGTGCTAATCGCGCATCAAAATCGCCTCCTTTTCCCGATCCGGGGCTCCCAGGGGCTGTTTTGACCTCCTGCGCAGTCTCCATGGGCCTCGGTCAGCGCGCTTTGACCAAGGTCTTCGTCGTTCCACGTCGATTGCCATGGCCACTGGTTCAGGGTGTTTTTGATGCTGTTTTGGATTTCATTACAGATTTGTTCAACTCGATATAGTCAAGGTTCTTGACAGTCTTTTGTGGATCCGATTCGGATCACAACATCCCTACTGAAAAAGCTTTTGGACCACCAAATGTTGGTTTTCTTCAAGCATCGACTAAGTGAGGAAACTGCTGTCTCACTTGTCCAATCTCAATCCACTTCGCACTGCTCTGTTTCGAACCTTTAAGCCCAATCCTGAGGTATTCCACCTGTCCACTGTGCGTCGTCCTTACCTTCCTGTCTAGCATTGTGTCTTCCTGTAACTCATTAAGGTACTCAAGTAGCAGGTCATCAACAGAAGGCAATTGACTCTGCTCTTTAGGGTCCTCAATCATTGAAGGTTCAAACAACCTCAAGCAGTCTGCGTTCACGATTGAGTAGATGTGCATGTAAGCTGGCAGATCAAGGCGAAAATCATTCTCACCAATCTTCTCAAGTATCCTGAAGCGTCCATACCTGATAGGTTTTAGATTTTTACCTTCACCTTGCATTCTGTCCTTGTTGATATACAGCCAGACTTGGTCTCCAACTTGAAAACTATGCTCCATCTGATGCTTATCATGCCTAGCCTTGTACTTGG
>APFE031084949.1:2994-32716 GCA_000404065.3 Pinus taeda | reverse complement strand
GACCAAAACTTCCCCACAAATCGGGTGTCTCGATCAGATACAATAGAAGTGGGTAATCCAAAATGAACCCATACATGTTCAAAGAATAATTTTGCAGTTTGTTCAGCTGTACTCTATTTACTATAGGGTATCAAAATACACATTTTGCTGAACCTATCCACAACAACATATAGATAATCATGACCTTTCCTAGATTTAGGCAGTCCTCCAACAAAATCCATGGAAATGCTTTCCCAAGGGTGAGAAGGAACTGGCAAGGGACTGTACAAGCCTAGTTTTCTATTGTTGGGCTTGCTTTTAGCACACTTGGCACACCCCTTTACATATCTAGAAGCTGTCCCACTCATTTTTGGCCAATAGCAGAACCTTTGCAGCTGTGCAACTATTTTACTTACCCCAAAGTGACCTGATATCAGAGAAGTGTGTGCTTCCCTAATTATCTTTGCTCTCTCAGTTTGTGGAATGCAGAGTTTCCCGCAATGATATAAGAGTCGGTCCTTCACATGATAGTCCAATTCTTCTACTCTTTTGCCTTGAATCAAAGTTGCATATACATATTTAAAGTCCATATCCTGAGCATACTGTTCTATGTAGCTTTCATGCAACACATAATTATGCTTAAGTAGGGTAGATGCATTTATAATGGGTCTAGATAACATGTCTGCAACTTTGTTATGTATGCCCTTTTTATATTTCATGAGTAAATGAAACTGTTGTAGAAACCCCATCCATCTGTAATGTCTTGATTGCTGCAATTTAGTTTGGGAGTGTAGGTATTGAAGTGGCTGATGATCAGTATGTATTACTGTTTATTTTCCCATTAAATAATGTTTCCACTTTTTCACACTCTGAACTAATGCATACAATTCTTTATCATATGTAGGATAGTTAACTACAGTAGGATTAAAAGTCTCAGAATGATAACATATGGGTTTATCGTGCTGTGTCAACATTGCTCCCATGGCATAGTCACTGGCATCAGTTTGGATTTCAAATGGTCTTTGTAGGTATGGCAGTCCTAGTACAGGTGCCATACTAATTTTTTTTTTCAAGGTGTCGAAGGCTTTCTTCTGTTTGCCTCCCCACTGAAACACCTTGTTCAATCCCATCAAAGCATGTAAGGGAGCTGCAATTGAGGAAAAATTTGAAATGAACTTCCTCCAATACTGTGCTACTCCTAAGAAGCTTCTCACTTCTGTAGCAGACTTGGGTTTAGGCTAGTTCATGATGATTGCCACTTTAGAGGGATCTATTTTCAATTCACCCCCCCCTACTATATGACCCAAATAATTTAGAGAGGTTTTTCCAAATTCACATTTGGAGAGTTTAACATAAAGTTTTTCTCTTTTCAAAACATCTAATGTCTGCTTAACATGCTTTAAATGTTCTTCCCACGTTTTACGAAAAATCAGAATGTCATCCAGATACACAATAACAAAATCATCAAGAAAAGGTCTGAGTACATCATTCATTAATCTCATGAAAGTAGCAGGGGCATTGGTCAAGCCAAAAGGCATAACCAGGCATTCATACAATCCCTGTTTTGTTTTGAAAGTAGTCTTCCATGCATCTTGCTCTGCAACTCTGACCTAATGGTATCCACTGTGCAAATCCAGCTTGGTGAAATAAACAGCTTCCTTCAATTGATCTAAAAGATCATCTATGCGAGGAAGGGGATAACGATTTTTTATTGTTATCTTATTCAGTGCTCGGTAATCAATGCACATTCTCCAGGAGCCATCTTTCTTTCTCACCAAAACTATTGGTGACCCACATGGTGATGTGCTAGGCCTGATGAACCCTTTCTCGAGCAACTCCTGCACCTGCTTCTTGATTTCAGCATTCTCTAAAGCAAACAACCTGTACATCCCAATGTCAGGGAAAGGAACATCTTGCTGCAAAATAATATCATGTACTATTCCCTTTTTGGGTGGCAGACCTTTAGGTTCTTGAAATAAGACATCATACTCTGAAACAATCTTTTCTATATCAGCTTGTTGATCAACATTACAACCGTCAAATACATTGGTTTTATTAGGTGTCTTTTCCTTTACAACCATCAATAAGAACTGTTTGCATGAATTTATCATTATTTTCATCTGTCCTGAGTTTATGAGAGTATAATTATTCTTGAGCTTGTGAGCTCTTACAAAGTATTTGATTCCTTCTTTAACAAGTAGATACTTTTTCCTCAGCTCTATAGAAAATAGCCTTTCTATCATACAAGTAAGGACTTCCTAAAACAATTCCACATATATCCAAAGGAATTACATCTAACTCAACCTCATCTACAAATGCTGACCCAAAAGAAAACTTGAGTTTGCACTATCTAGTCACTTGTAGTTGTGCTTTATCATTCAACCAACCTAATGGGTATGGCTTCTTATGAGGTGTAGTTGCTAATCCCGATTTCTTTACATTTGCTTCAAAAATTAGATTTACTTGTGAGCCACTATCAAACAAAGTATCAATCTTTTGATTTTTGGAAATAACTCGAATATGGAAAAGCTCATGTCTTTTTCTCTCATGTTCTTCATCAATAACAGATTGAGGAGAATTACTAGTAGATGCTTCATAATTCTTACCTTTTATACCTGTGGCTGCAATGATTGTTTCATCTCCCGAGTCTGACCCCAAATCTCTCTGAATAGTTGTAGCAGTATTCTTCTTCTTGCCCTCGGACTTCTTAGGCCTCAGCTGTGGATGCAGAATCCAATAGTGCTCATCATCATGCCCCTCATTTTTACAGTGAGTGCATGAAGCTTTGCCTTGCTGTGCAGTGTTAGCCTTCCTTGCTTTCCACTTCTTCTTTCTTTTCTCCTTGCTCTTGCTTACAATGGGTTGGGATGGTCCCCCAACTTCTGGATTCCCATTCTTTCCTCTAGCTTCTAGATGAGTAGCTTGTATAGATACCTCATCTATACTAGTGGGATTAAACATGAAGATGGTATGCCTCATGTAGCTGTGTAGACCACCAATGTACTTCAGAAGAGTCTCTGGTGAGTCTAATGAGATGCCCAACATCAATGCCCTCTTTCTAAATTCCTGAGTATACCCTTGCACACTTTTCCCTTTCAACTGCAAAAGAGTTTGCCAACTCATCATGGCTTGTTGCATGTAGGCCAATGGATAGAACTGCTTTTTGATTGCATAAACAAATTCACTCCAGACAGAGATGGTCTTACCATGCTTCTTCATATCAGCTTGGGTTCTGCCTTCCCACCAAACCAAGGTAGTGCCTCCTAGGCGTAGGCTTGCCAGCTGAATCTTACTCTTGTCCGAGTCTATGTTCTGTACTCTGCAAAACACATCAATTTGTCTAATCCAATTGTCCAACTTTTCAACATTTAGCTCTCCATCATATATAGGCAAATCAAATTTAACATCTAGTTTAATCAAGGATGCTTTCTTACTATGCACAGGGCTATTAGGAGGTGTAGGAAAGATTTCTTCCTTTCCCTTTCCTTTTGAGCGGTCATGGGAATGAGATTCATCTTCTTCTTTATCTTGTTTAGAGCCTGATGAATCGTCATCCTTATGATTTCTAAAGTCCCTATACATTTCTTCTACCATGGACTTTATAGCTAGGAAAATTTCTATGAATTGAGGGTCTGGCCCTATAGAACCTTCTTCTGACATTGTCTTCTGAGAATAGACTCTCCCAATTTCAAGATTAGTTTCCACCAACTCTCCTTCTCCTAATTTGAGCTTTGATCTAGTGAGCATTCACAGCTAAACCAACACAAGCTTGTCTAACCTTACAGCCTAAAGCTCCGATACCAATTGATCTAATAATCACCCAATGAGTGACCTTAGTTGAATATTTATAAAACAAAAGGTATTACAGACTCATGTGCTGGTGTGTGTTCTGTGTTATTGAAACAACGGATCGATCAGATTTCCAATACACAGACATTTTAAATGGAAAGACAGCAGAGAAATACAGTAAGCAACACAAGACACAAACATTTTTTAATAAGGAGTTCACCCTATTCTCTAGGGCTACGTCTCCGGTCCAGCTTCAGTGGTGGCCTTATTTTATTGTGTCTTACAGCAGAGAAATTACAGTGCAGGGACTCAATGTGAGTTCTCTTGACAACAGATTTTGCTTGGCAGGGTGGTTCTTGGATTCCCCGAGCCACTCAGAGTTCACAGACTCTTTTACTTCCTACCAGCTCTGTGACCCTTGGTCTACAGCGGAAAGAGCCAAATGTGATGCTCAGTCCGGACAAATTCCTCTATTGGAAGGCTTGAATCTTCAAGCTCTCTGGTGCTTGATGTTGCCTGTGGTCAGCTCGACCCTCTGTCTCCTCTGTTTGGCTTTATTGTTCTCTGTGTTCAATCCTCCTCTCAGGGTTCACTGTTCACTGTCTCTCTTGGTCGCTCGGACTCCTTTCAAAATCCTCCTCCTTTTTCGACTGTCTTTGTTCATGGCTTTAACCATTCGATCCCTATGCTTGTTCGATTCCTCTCCCGCCTGCGTCAATTCTCCTTCTGCAGCTGCGCTTGGAATTCCCTGTTCGGCGTCAACATGAACGCTCGGGAAGTGCCACGTGTCCTCATCTAACTGGTGCCAGCATGCTTCGTCAGCTCATTTCTTCGGTTATGTCGTGGATACGTTCTTTCTCCACCATGGCGGTCAAACGGATTCCAAATCCTTTTAAATCATGGCTTAATTCCCTGTTGATTCTGCTTCTTCTATCGGGCGCAATCTCAGTTGTTCGATCAGGGGTCCTCCACATCCAACGTCATACGCACGTCGAGTGCGGTTGACTTGCTCGACCGATAGCGCGCGATCACGGCGGTTTTTCTCTCACCTCCGCTGCCATGCATCGATCACTGAGTGGAATCGCTCCGCTCCTATCCAAAACCTCTTACCGTTCAAGGGCACCCCGATCAAAACCATCGGTTTCTAGGGTGCGGGTCCAACCTTTGTGTTTTAGCACTTTTTCTTTCTCCGCCCGCGGTTCTATGGATCCCAACGTGACCAAGTGCTTAAGGCTTCCCCATTTCGGCCCTGTTTGTCCAGCGATATGCGATTACACTAATCGCGCATCAAAATCACCTCCTTTTCCCGATCCGGGGCTCCCAAGGGCTGTTTTGACCTCCTGCGCAATCTCCATGGGCCTCGGTCAGCGCTCTTTGACCGAGGTCCTCGTCGTTCCGCGCCGGTTTCCATGGCCACTAGTTTAGGGTGTTTTTGATGTTGTTTTCGATTTCATTAGAGATTTGTTCAACTCGATACAGTCAAGGTTCTTGATAGTCTTTTGTGGATCCAATTTGGATCATCAACATACTTCAGTGATGGAGTTGCACAATCACAGACGGACATAGTCATTGTCACAAGTGATTGTCTATCGTCCCCTCATTAAACAGATCCACCATCGCAGAGTGATGTGGGAGAGCATGCACACACATTTTTTCAACCATCACATCCTCCCGACAATGCTCCTTCTGATTTTTACGCAAACTTGGTTGTGAGTCCCATACATCGTCACATGTATTTTTTACCTCAACCTTCGTCCTCATATTCTGATCATCCTCTGGATTGCATTGTCTTGTGTTCTTTCGTTCCGGACTTTACACCTGTTTTGAACGAGGATTGATCTATCGACGAAGTTGGTGTTGCACAACCAACATGCGTTGGCATTCATGAAGAGTATGATTGGGAGCTTGAACATCCACTAGAAGCTAAGGACCATCCCTATTTGTTCTTACCTCCTCCGTTTTTTCCTGACCTCCTTCGTGATCCTGCCATCCCGGATTATTCATGTGTATCTTCGTCCACGAAAGCATCCATTGTTGATCATTCGCAAGACACAACGGATGTTAGTCCATCATTCGACAATGGAGAGGACCAATCATTATTTGAACATCCACTTGATTTTTTATCTATCTTTTCCAGAAATGCAAAGGATGAACATTCTTGCTTCTCATCTACCCCTCTGTGCGATTCATCGAATCATGAGCATGTCGTCCAACATCCTGGATTTTCTAATCTTGGTTGTCGTGATCTATTTACCTCATCATTTGATCATGATGTTGATTCACTCATTGTTAATTCATCTAAGCCACTGGTCTATGATGATCCATCTGTCAACGAAGACAAAACCCCCCAGAATGTCAAGGCACTTCAGTCCGAGCTGATGGTTATGTCAGGCCTTCGTTGTCCTAAGGTTGGTTTCACTTCTGATCAGGAATTTTTTCAAACATGCAAGGTTCCTCATCACTCATCTATATGCATTTAAGATCAATCTAACACTCATATTTCACTTCCTCCACTCGAACTACACAATCCCATTTCTCATGCATTGGAGGAATCTTACTCAGCAAGCACACTTGCGCAACGTAAGTGGTCTACCTTCCTTACGTGTGCTTGTGTATCACAATCAAGAGTGTGTGTATGCTTAACATCTACACATAGTGTCACACACCATCATGGTATGTCCACGAACTGCATGTCATGCACTTTCACTCATTTTTGTTCTTTGGACGCTTGTAAGCTCGGAGTGTGTCTGTCTTCATTGTTGTATCTTTCACAGTTGTTGGTCCACACAACCATGTTTCTTGCGGACCATGCCTTCACCAACATGGGTCAACCAATGCATCGGTGGCTTTATTGGAAGTATCACTTCACATGATCAGGCCCATTCACCGTTAGCTTAGGGGTAGGAGTAGTGTTTACTTTTCATTCGTTTGCTTGTATGCTTTTCTGCTTACTTGCTTTACATGTGTGTTTGTTTGCTTTCTTATGTGTTTTCTTACTCACTTTTCTTTGGAATTTACTTCTGCTTCCACTTTTCTTTGTTGTTTGTTTTCTTGTTTTGTTCGTAGGTTAGTTTCGCATGAAACCATGTATGACTCTTGAAACAAGCTGGGTAAAGTATAAGAGGCCTTGTACAACTGTCACTACTTGGTTATCTGTCATCTTGCCTCTGTATGAAGAACTTGTTACTTTTAGTCCATGATACGTCGATGGAAAATACATACTGTTCGAAGTGAACCTTGGTGAAAACATAATGCTTTCCCGCCAACTAGTGTCACCTACTTTAGTCAGTTGTTTTTGGGTTAACCCTTGGCAGCGCAGTCAAGTAGTGTAAGGTGAGGGGGAAAACCTTAACAAGCACGTCAAAGGTATATATAAACCACTTTTATGAAGGAACAACCTCTTTTGCTCTCAATAAGTTTGGATTCGTCTTCTGCCTCTGAAATGAATAAGTGCTATGCACAGTTATGAAAATGAAAAATGAAAACATGAAAAAGTGAAAATTTTCGAAAAAAATGAAAAATGAATAAGGCGAAAGAAGAGAAAGGCTTCCTGTGTAGAGAGGTGATGCAAGTAACTTCACTGGGGTACTGACTAGGCTCGTTGGCAGTGAAGCGATGCTTGTGTTCCTGCGTGACTCTATCGGGGTACTGTCCAGGCCTGCTGGCAGTGGAGAAACACCATAGATGAAACTAAGACTCTGACGACTATACTGCTTGTGCGCCAATCTACCCCTCAACCCCAATCAAAACAACTATGTTTCCTTGGCTTGGAATGTTTGTCAATTGACCAAGAGATTGGAAAATGCTACATCTTACAATCACGCAAGTGTGAAAACCAAGACGAATTGAGAACTAAATAATACTTCTGGAGGTGTTAGACTTGCTTTTCACGAACAAGGTCCATTCAGAGAGATGGAGTTCTACCAGTGTGTTGCCAAGTGTTGCAGTGGCTACAACCACCCTCCAAAATTTTTCCTTAGCTTCGTTTTGGAGCCTCCCTACCAACCTTTCACAGTAGCATGAATTGCTTTGTCAAGTACACAAGCTTCAGTGAGGTTCTTGCAGAATGACATCTTGTCCATCAAAGCTTGTTGCATCCCCCTCATAGGTTGTTTCACCAGACTTGGTCTAGCTATAGGCTGAGAAGCTCCCTCAAGAAATTGCGCAATTCTGGAGGGCAACCAGCCTTCCCTCCAGAAATTGCGCAATTATGTCTGGCAGCCTGTTGGGCTCCAGAATTGTGCAAATTTGTCTGCCACTGTTCACTGGAAAAATTGCGCAATTCCTCCCAGTAGGACTGCTCAGCCTAGAAATTACACAATTCTAGGCAACAGTCAGCTGCTCTGCCCAGAAATTGCACAATCCCTCTAAGCAACCAACCCAACTCCCCCCATAAATGCACATTTTTTCCTCCCAGTTGAGCAAATTGTTGCATGTGCAATTGAGTTGACCAGTTCCCTCCAGGACGATCAAAACTTATTTGCATGCATGGGTTTCTTCTACCAAGGCAACTTGCAAAGGCATCCATTAATTCAAGGATCTACTTTTAGTAGCTCGAGGTTGCATTCAAGGATCATTTCAGAAACCTCCCACCAAGTGTCGGTCTTCCTAGATTTGTGGCATGCGTGTCACATCTTCGATTTTATCAAAAATCATGAACCGGGCATTGTAGAGCTCATTCCTTACATCGACCTTGCAGCTCCGACATCCACATTGCATCTAGGAATCGCTAGCACATTCAACTCAATTGTTTTGGGTTAAGCCCGCCTTCCATGTCTTGTGTTGCATTTATATCGCTTTTTGTGTTTTGCTTAGTATGAATCTTGTCTACTTGATTTCAGCGAGAGATTGTTGTCATTTTGATACATACTAGCTTGTACTAGCACCGTTTCAGTTTTCGCTAACATCTCACTGTTGTTGCATGCATGACACTTTTTTGCACAAATGGTCACCATTGTGGCGACTCGCTTCACAAACATGCATGTTTTCCCATTTTCCGAATCCTGCAATTGTTGTTTGCATGAATGATCGTTCACTCTTGTTTGCAGTCATCTCACCATGCATTCAAACTTCTCATATTTTCAGTCACCCGTTGGCCGGACCGGGCTGCCTTGGCCCATACCGTGCCTTACCCTGCTAGCACTGCACATTTCCGAAAGCGAAGGGTCTACCTTCCCTCCAAAAATTACGCAAGCCTATCCCAACACTGACCTCCAGGCTTGCATTGCGCAATTCTGGGAGACAGTGTCCTGCTAGCCCCAAAAACTGCGCAATGCAGTTTGTTGGTTGCATGTCATTGCCGACTGAAATTGTGCATTGCATAGTTTTAGTCCTCAGAAAGTCAGGCTAGATTGTGCATTGCGCAGTTCCAGCAATCAGTCAGCCTCCTAACAGCCTAGACTGTGCCTTGCACAGTTTTGGTAGTCAGTCTCCCAACCTCCCGGTGGAAATTGCGCAACCTTCATGATCAGTCACACATGTATGTTGCAAGTCAGTTCTCAAGTTCGTTTTCGTTTTCGACTGAAAAATTGCTTGCCATGAGTGTTGCCATGTCTCAAGGTATCATAGGTGTTCATCTACGTCTCAGCAGCACAAGTACAATGGTTTCCAGGAGAGAAGCGTCGAAGACATCGTTCAGAGCACACTTGGGGATGTAGTCGATCAAGTGTCTATGAACTTGCCTACCCACGAAGACATCAAGTAGTTCGTAGACAAGGACATCAAGATATGACTGCAACAACATCACATCAAGCAACACCATCAACAAAAGTTGAAGGCAACATATTGGATGCAACAAATGCAAGATGAAGGTTGTTAACAACATAGATGTGGAACAAAGTTGCAAGCTCGGGAAGATCCACTTGTGATAAAAGAAACTTTGGAGACTCAAACTATGAGGTGATGACGCGACATGAAGATTGCACAAAGACAGAGAACATAATAGAGAAGGAGTCGCATGTGCTGAAGCAACAACTCAAGGAAGAACAGGAGCTACATAGATGAGAGAATGAGTTGCAGTAGGAACAAGTGCAAAAACGAGTGCAACATGCACTCACAGATGAAATTGTGCTTGTATGAGTTATAGATCCATCCCAATAGCTGGCACGAGGTAGACATGGTGAGAAATATTGTTGATCACATGCAAGGGAATTCAGCAACATGCATGTCATTATGCGCACGCATGCGATTTAACCCATTTGGCACACTCATCGAGGCAAAGACAAGAAGCAAGTCTGACTGGAGCTGAACATGTAGTTGACAGTTGATGCACATAACCACCAACACACACTGGAAGATTAGCACGGACATTATGCATCAGTGTGTTTCCGGTTTGGCCGCACCCAAGAAGACCATGCACATGTTAGCAGACGAGTTGGATGGAGGAGCCACACCAATGCACCAAGATGCAATGGAGGCAAGAGTTCGCTTCAACAAGATGTTACCATGGAGCACATGCACACCATCATGGATGACCAAGCTTGGCATCAACTTACCACCTTCACCATTGGGTAATTATATGGGCCTTAATTGGCCTTAATCCACCTCCTAGCTTAGTTAAACTAACTATTCTCACAACTTATTGCATACTTTTGATTATATTTTGTTTATGAGATGAGTTAGAGTTGGATATTTTCCTTTATGGTTTAATGTGCATGTAATGTAGGAATAAAGGATAAAAGCAAGGAAAAATGCAGGAATAAATGATAAAAGCAAGGAAATGTGGCAAAGACCTTGGTCAAAACTCGAATGGGACAAGGGAGAGGAATTATAGGAGGTAAATTCTCCTCATTTACTATCCCTCCATTCGAATATTCCTCCATCAGCTCGGAGTGCAAACAACCAAATCATGAGGACTAAAATACAGCCGAGCAAGTGAAAGTGATAGAAACCAGTTTATCTTGAGTGGGGAGCCAAACCTCCCTAATGGGAAGGAAGTCATTGGAGACTTCAGATGTATAAGTAGAGAGGCTTAGGACCTCAGTAGGATTCAGATTTTTATTTGTAAAACTCTACTTTATTTATGAACTGCAAGACTTGTGACAGTTTGTTATGTAATCCACGGTTTTTATAATAAAGATGAGTTCTATTTTGAGCCAACACTGAGTTAACTCAGAGGGCTGAAGCTCTTGGGTTAGGGCCCAACCCGAGCAGCCAAAGCTCCTCTTTACTGTACATGTATGCTAGCATAGATTCCTGGTTTTCATTGTTCATTTTCTTAAGTAGCTTTCTGGTTCTGTTCATTTGCTTAAATAGATGCATTTTCATTACGTTAGCGTAGAGTAGATCGTTTGTGCTTAAGTTTACTTCCATTTGTGCCTTCTTTCAATTCACAGGGTAGCTAGAGGAAAAAGATCACCATAAGGTTATGCGCAGGTGTCTCGGCCTCATCTCCTCCCTCTGGGACCATGACTTGAGGAAGAAACCCTTCAGCAACCCCAAAAACACAGGTTTATGGTTCTCGCATGAGCTATGGAGTTTGTAGTTTGATGCAGTTACTTGTCCACCCTCATTGGTTTTTCTGACGTTTCCATTTCAAACCGCCTTCATCACATTCTTCATGCATCATTTCATTACCGTATGATCCACAACAATCCTTCCCAATCACCGTTTGATTCATTTGTTTAACCAACTGCCACCTCGCGTGAAGTCTTCCACTTACTTTATGCACTTTAAGTCCCCACCATCGATCTGCCTTGCTTGATTCGATGGCTATCATGTCACCCAATCACCAACTAGCTTGGCCGATCTCTACCATTGATCTGTCTAGCTTGATTCGATGGTTATCTCACGCGGATTCTTGCATGACCGTTATCCGCCCGAGAGCACGCGAGAAAAGTGGTTTTCTCATGCTATGTGTCGCACAGTTAGGCTAATCGCATGAAATTTCAAAATACAGCTTACAACCTTGAGGGCGTGCGAGAAACTACTTATCGCCTTCGAAACCCGCTCCATCATTTCCGCATGTTTCTTTTTCCCACGATACGATCTTCGTCGTCCATCCTCCAATTAATCTTGTTCATCCATCTCTTGACTTAATCTCCACAATAAGGTCTTTTTTGTTCATCCTGTTCGTTCGTCCGGTTCGTCCATCTATCCACTTAACCTCCGTGATAAGACCTCAGCTGTTCATCTTCTGTGTTCACCCTGTTCATCCATCTAGTCACTTAAGCCTTCATGATAAGATCTCCCCCATTCATCTTCTGTTCGTTGGCTGATCCAATGGTTCTTATGCACTACTGCTTCCTTACGTCCTCCTTTCACTGATTTCGACCTTCGATTTCTCTTCCGCTTGAAAATCGATTTAGCTTAAGTTTCTTTTCTTACACCTTAGTATAGTTTGATGCTCTTTACCTCTGCAACTTAGATAACAACATTAGGTTAGTGATTGATTTAGAAATTTTGCTTATCATAGTTGTTTAATTGGTTAATTAGGTTATGGTGTGGTTTAGCATTCCATGTTGTTTTCTTCATTACTGCAGTAGAGTAGCTCTCTTTTAGAATAGATTTTCTCTTCTTCCATCAAAGAATTAAGCTTCTTCTGACCCTATAGAAGTCTGGCTTGGAACCCTGGGGCCTCTTGGCAGATGAGCAATGACAACAGGCAGTACCTTCACTTTTACTTGTGCATATAGCACTGTCACCTCCAAGTTTGTACGAACCCCGGGTTGATAAGTAACGCTGGTATCCTTGGGAGTTGTAGCATTCTTGTTGCAATACCTAGGCTCATCACTTTTTGGGTCGTTGCCAGGGAGGTGTCTAAGTAGAAGATTATTGCTTTCTTCTATTTCTAGTCTCCAATTTTCTTCCATTAGTTTATTTCTGCAAAAGTAATATAGTTTCTTCCTTTCTTTCAGCTGTCATTATCTACTTTCCTTTCCATTCTGCAAGTAGAATTTCAATTCAACAAGTAGTTTCTTTGTTAGTAGCTTCCTTTCTTTCATTTTTCATTATCTGCTTTCCTTTTCATTCTGCAAGTAGTTTTTATTGTTAGTGGTTTTTCATTCAATCAACAATTTCCTTTTTGCAGAGTACTTTCCAGAGTACTTTCTTACAAAAACCAACCCAAAAACATTTCCTTTCATGCCTCATAGGAATATGGACAATTCAGGGAAATTCTTGTCAAATACCCCCATTGCATCCAACAGTCAACCTTATTTCTTCTTCAATGGCGGTGAATTGGAAGACCCTTTAGGTGAGCAACCTTACATATTTGAGGAACCTACAGGGGAAGAAGAAGAGGAAGAACCCATTCCTACTGAACCAGTGGCTGAAAACCAAAATGACAAAGGAAATAGAGAGAGAATTGAGGGTGGCTTCCCCATCAGGGAGACCAATGGGGACACTAAGATGAAGAATATAAGCCCCTCTGCTCTACCTCATTTCCATGGCCTGACCACAGAGGACCCTGACACTTTCCTATTTGATTTTGTTGTTATATGCTGAACCTATGACTATACAGATGATGAGCAAAAGTTAAAATTGTTTCCATTTACCCTCAAGGATGTAGCATTGTGTTGGTTCATGGGTTTACCTGGAGATAGCATCACAAATTGGGCTCAGATGCAACATGCTTTTAACAACAAATATAGGGACTATTGTAGGTCAAAGGATACTAAAGAAGAGATTTTCAAGATGACCATAGGCCAGGATGAATCCATAGAAGACTATGAAGAAAGATTCCAGCTCAGTTACAAAAGGGTCAGGCGCACACTTGACCTTGAGTCACTGAAGTTGGTCCTGCTTAGAGGAGTAAGGGAGGATCTTCTGTATACCTTACATATGATAGCAGGAGGAGATATCTACCAATTACCCTATGAGGATATTAAGACTGTCTTTAGAAACCATTCTAGGGCAACCAGGAAAAAGGGTAGGGGTAGTCAACCTATGGCCAATACATCATCCTCCAACTCATCCATCAAGGGTGAAATTGGAAATATGCTGGAATATTTCAAAAGTGATATGTTGCAAACCCTTGCCTTACAATTGGACACCATGAACATCAAAAGGAAGAAAGAGGAAGTAGAGAGAGCCTTGGCCATATTTTGTCCTAGATGCACCAAGAAGCATCCTAGGAATGAATGTCCATTGAACTATATTAATATTTGCTCAGTCTGTGAAGAAAACCACTTCATAGACAAGTGCCCTTCTTTACTTGGACTCAAAGTTGTATATCAAGGAGTTGAAGGGGTCACAGAGCAGCTAAGCTACATCAACCAAAGGAGACCTCCTGGGCCTAAACCATACCAGCAGGGTATGCAAGATTCATCCCATGCATATTAAAACCCTAACCAAACCACAACTATACCTTCAAGGGAACCCCCTACTTATCCTTCCTGGTCTACACCCCCTCCTTAGTCCTATACATCTAAGTATCATTCCCAGCCAGCCAGTCATTTCAACCTTATGTTCAGCGACAACCTCAGTGGAATACCCCACTCTAGGGATGGAGGCCCCAATTCAACAATGTTCCAGACCTATTACCTCCACCACCTACACAACCATAACTATTGCACTCTGCTCCACCCAAGAAACCCCAGATGCCTGCCCAGCCAAATCCGAACCCAAACAATAGGCGGGCTCAACAAGTATACAATGGAGAGACATCATACCTAGCTTATGTTGTAGAAATCTAGGATATCAACCTAAGATCTGGGAGAATTCTCCGAGACAACCAACCTACCTCTCCACATAGGGAGGTTGAGGAAGAAAGAGAGGAAATCAACCTTAAATTAAATCCACCCTTCCTTGAGAGATTAGCCCAACCACTCCAGCCTACCCCAGAAGAAACTGAACTTCTGGGAGAATTGAAAAATCTATGTGTAAAGATCCCCCTTCTCCAGCCAATCAAGGATGTGCCCATTTACAATAAGTTAATTAAGGAGAATTGCTTCAAGCATCTAGGAAGAAGAAAAAGGGGTGCCCCTACCATTAATGTCATTGGGCAATTGTCTGACTTAATGCTGGGGCAGGTAATATGTCCAAAATATTTGGACCCTGGAAGCCCTGTAGTAGATGTGCACATCAATGGCACCATTGTCCCATGCACTCTGATTGATCTTGGGGCTACCCTTAATGTGATGACCAAGGACACCATGCTCAAGCTCAACCTCCAAGGGTAATTGAGGAAGACCACAACAGTTCTGCAACTTGCAAACCGTTCCACAGTCACCCCTAAGGGAATTATGGAGGATGTGATGGTCCCCATTGACTCTTGGGAGTACCCTACAGATCTCCTAGTTCTCCAGCCTAAGGCTAAGCTTACTGGTTACCCTCTCATCCTTGGGAGGCCATGGTTTGCCACAACTGATGCTTATATTAGTTGTAGAGCTAGGAATATGACCATCAAGAATGGGCATATGTCCAAACAGTTTGTCCTATACCCTCCAGCGAAACCTACCCTAGAGCATGATTTACCTTTATGGTTGGAGGACGAGGAAGAAGATGAGGTTTATTTTGCCCAACTTTATGCTTTGGAAGCAACTATAGGAGGAGGACAACAAGATGATGATGACTTAATTGAACACCTGTTCCAAAGTCCAACTCCTAGTTCACTACCATTAGAAGAAGAAGTAAGGGAAACCGAGAACAATCATCCAATTGACTTATGCTTGGCCAATTCCAACCCACTCCATGTCAAAACCATAGAATTTGTCCCAGAGAAAACTTTGAAAATTAATCCATCTCTTTCTGCTTTAGAAGAGGAAAATCTATGGAACATGTTGAGAGAAAACCTAGAAGCCTTCGCTTGGAGTTATAAGGAAATGAAGGGAGTACACCCCTCAGTGTGTACTCACCACATATACATCAAAGAAGGTTTCAAGCCAGTTAGGCAACCACAAAGGAGGATGAATCCAGCTCTTAAAGACATAGTCAAACAAGAACTGCAAAAACAGCTAGATGCAGGATTCATTTACCCTATCTCAGACAGTGAGTGGGTCTCTCCTTTAGTGTTAGTTCCCAAGAAAAATGGTAAGTGGAGGATTTGTGCTGATTATAGGGAGTTGAACAAAGCCACAAAGAAGGATCATTTTCCCCTACCCTTCATTGACCAAGTGTTAGATGGCTTGGCAGGGAAGAAGTTTTTTTCCTTCCTAGATGGATTCAGTGGGTACAACCAAATCCAAATCTATCCAGAAGACCAGGATAAGACCACATTCACCTGTCTTTGGGGTAATTTTTCCTATAGGGTCCTTCCTTTTGGCCTATGCAATGCTCCTGCCACTTTCTAGAGAGCAGTCTTGAGTAATTTTGCTGAATTAGTACATGATGTTGTGGAAATCTATATGGATGACTTTACACCTTTTGGCTGTGATTTTCAAGAAGCCATGACTAACCTAGGCAAAGTATTGCACAAATGCATTGAAATGAACCTGTCTCTCAGTCCAGAAAAATGTGAATTCTTAATGACTGAAGGAACTGTTCTAGGTCATTCAATATCTCAACAAGGACTGTAGGTGGACCCAAACAAAATAACAATCATCCAAAGGGTCCCACCTCCATAAAAGCAGAGAGATGTCAGGAGTTTCTTAGGGTTAGCTGGATACTACCGAAGGTTCATAAAGGACTTCAGTAAGTTGGCCTCTCCTTTGTTTGGGTTGTTGGCCAAAGGTTCTGAGTTTATATGGTCAAAGAGTTGCCAAGAGCCCTTAGACATTATAAAGGGTAAGTTAACCACTACACCAATCCTTAGAGGCCCAAACTGGGCCCTCCCTTTTCATATTCATGCTAATGCCTCTCACAAAGCCATAGGAGCAGCCTTAGTCAGGAAGAGGAGAAATTGCCCTATGCCATCTATTTTTTAGTAAGAACTTGTCAAAGGCTGAGCTAAACTATATTGTGACCGAAAAGGAACTCCTGGCTGTTGTGAATTCATTAAACAAATTTAAGCATTACATTATAGGCTATCAAACTTTTTTGCATACTGATCATGCTGCAACCAAATATTTAATGAAAAAATCAGATGTGAATGCTAGAATTATAAGATGGTTCCTTTTATTACAACAGTTTGATCTAACTATTGTTGATAAGCCTGGTAAGGAAAATGTTGTTGCAGACTTTCTATCTAGGATGAATCTACCTACAGGTGAAGAAGGAATGGTGAATGACCAGTTACCAAATGAGAATTTGTTTTCTATTTCAGTTCTCTCCCCATGATTTCTCGATATAGAAAACTATTTGGTATCAAAACAGTTCCACCAAACTTGCCCTCCAAAGAAAAGAGCAAGATAGTCAGGAAAAGTGCCCCCTTCACCTGGATTGGGGGCAATCTGTTCAAACTTTGCCCATATCAAATCTTGAGAAGGTGTGTAAGGGAAGAGGAAGTTTTTGACATCCTTCTGACTTGTCATGGTGGGCCTTGTGGAGGTCACTTTGTAGCAAAGATGACAACATTCAAAGTGTTGCAAGCAAGCTATTATTGGCCTGCTCTTCAACAGGATGTGAAAAAGTACATTAGTTAGTGTGATCGGTTGCAGAGGATGGGAAAGCCTACTCCAAGAGATGAAATCCCCCTACAACCTCAAGTGACTTTCGAGCCATTTGACAAGTGAGGCATGGACTTCATTGGGCCTATCAACTCTCCTTCAAAGCAAAAGCAATACGTTATTGTGTGCACTAATTATTTGACTAAGTGGGTTGAAACCAAGGTGATTACGGCAGCAACAGAAGAGAAGGTGGCTAAGTTCCTATGGGAGAATGTATTCTACAAATTTGGGTACCCTAGAGAGATAGTCACAAACCAAGGCAGCCAGTTTACCTCCAACATTATTGAAGAACTGCTCAGCCATCACAAAATCAAGCTTAGGACCTCCACTCCTTATCATCCACAAGCTAATGGGCAAGTGGAGGTGACCAACAGGGCACTAGAGAACATCTTAACCAAGGTAGTGAGCAGCAGCAGGAAGGATTGGGCAGAGAGACTAGTTGAGGCCACCTGGGCCTATAATACAACATGGAATACCACCACTAGATTTACACTCTATGAGCTGGTCTATGGGAAAAAGGTTTTGTTGTCCATTGAGTTTGAATATAACACATTGAGGATGGCAACCCAACTAGATTTGGATCTCAGTCATGCACATAAATAAAGATTGTTCCGTTTGAATGGCTTGGATGAATTCAAAATGCAATCCCTCCTACATAAAGAGATAGTTCAGCTTCAGAGGAATAGCTGGCATGACAAACATATCAAGGAGAAGCAATTTCAAGAGGGAGACTGGGCATTGTTATATGATTCTAGGTATACAGACTTCAAGGGAAAGCTAAGGACAAGATGGCTCGAACCTTATGTGGTGGAAATATGCCATGATAATGGTTCAGTGCAAATCATAACTATAGATGAAGAAGCCATTCCATTGCTTGTTAATGGACATTGATTGAAAATGTACAAGAGGCCTTTATCAAAACAAGAGTTCATTGACAATATCAATAAGACAGTGATGATGGTGGAGCAAGTTCCATCTCCTCCCTCATTAGGGCACTGAAAAAGAGAAAAAGGAATAAGGATTCAGGTGAAAACCTCCATGAGACGCTTGAGTCCCATCTTTGGGTTGAAAACCTCATAAGGCGGCCGAAGGATGAGAAAAAAATGAAAAAGAGTAAGAAGATCACTGGGTGAAAACCTTCCTTGAGGCACCCAGGGCAGATATCCAGGGTGAAAACCTCTCTGAGGCAGCCTAGGTGTTTTTAATATATTAATTTATATATATATTAATTATATATATATATATATATAATATAATATATATTAGTATATATATCTGTGCATTCATTACAACATCTCACAGCACCATCCGGGCAACATGACTCAAGAAATTCTGAAGGAGACACCAAACATTGCCAAGGGGTAATCCAGGATCTACACAGCAACAACATCATCAGATCTGTAGTCACAAACACCATCAGAAGATAGCATAGGAGGAAGAAGAATGACCATGCAACAAATGAACAATGTAGCACCTCTGATCCTCGACAAACTGCAGCATGGCATCGAGTCCACAGGTAAGTATCCCACTCACTCACTCATATGCATCATTTGATCAAAAGTTGTAAAGGTTACGAGGTAGTTGGTTTGTAAGTGAAAAGGTGGCCAGTTAACTTGGCCACCTTCGTTTAGTCATCACATACAAAGCAGGGTGTCCTCTCACACATGGCTACAATCAACTCAAAGAACAGAGGAGCAGTAGGACAAGAAGTGGTTAACTATGGATTTAACGACTGTGGGTGCTGATTACAAGGAGTGGGAACGATGAGGTGGTATAAAGGGAAACAAAACATCATTTTCATGCATTCATGCATTCCACCTCCTTGAAACTCCCTCACTTAAGTAGCTCTCATAACTCTGGCCACCCACTGGAAGCAAGGATCCATCGTTCTGTAAGAGAATTCCTACAAGAACAGCTACATGAGCAGTCTACAGGATACATAGAGGCAGTCTACAGGATAGACAGAGAGGGGTTCAAGAGGGAATATCAAGAGAATTGTCCACTGCCACCATTCTAAAGAGGTAGGATCTAAAAATCCATCCCCATTTACAAGCAAATGAACTAGAAGTCCTCTAAAAATCTAGTGGATTACATACACATGAAACTCTGTTTTCTCAAGAATTTACTCAGTCCCTCACTCCACACACCAGAATCCATGCCATTGTTATAGTTAGAGAGCTCACTATAGATATCACCCCAGAGTTCATCAATAGGGTCACCACACTTCCCCTAGGAATTGCATGGAGAAAAGAAGACAAAGCAGATAGCTAGGTGGCAAAAAGGAAATTCTTTTTAGAAGGTGAAGAACCCACAGAGGATAAAAATGGAGTAAGGAGGGACAATCTTCCATACCCATGGAGTGATGTAGGCTACGAACCCATCAAATATATCTCATATTAGGGTAGATACAGTGTTGTTTATGGCTACCATTTTAGGATGCTTGAATAACTAAGATTTGGGTAGAAACTCCAGTTCACCAAAGACTCAACATACCCTATTTCTTGATGCAATCACTCATAGACTCCAACAACAAAGTAAGGAAGGGAATTCCCAACAGTTGGCTCACCATGGTTTGATCAGAATCCTCATTGAGGATTCCCTCCAAAACCTCAGGATCCCTATAAAATGGTCAGTCTTCAAAGACTTACCAGTAGAGGATGACATCAAAACTCTCATCTATGATGTTATTCCTTCTGTCAGAGAGGAAGAAGGCATTAAAATAGAAGGGGAAGAACACAAGGAGGAGTCACCTAAGGTGTCTTTGGAGGCCCCTAAGAGGACAGCTGCAGGAAAAGGAAAGCAAACTAGCATGTAAGGCCAGCCTCTCCTTGGAGGCCATCCAGTGTAGGATGTCAGCTAAATCCTATGCTCTTTACCTCAGAGAACAATGGTTGCAATTTCAGATTAAAAACTGGCACAAAGGGGCACATGCCATTTCAGGACTACAGGTAGTTTATTTATCTTTGTGATCAAAGTGCACTAGAGGATAGGGCCAAAATGGTTGAGTTTTACTTGCACAACATGGCCCTCACAAACATGAATATTTGTGATCCTAATGCAGAGCTAGGAGATCTACAATTAATGGCTTTGGCATCATCGATGAACCATGAGAAGTCAAGGGTTGCAGAGATGGAAATAATATTGGCCAGAGAGCAAAAAGAACCTCTTTTCATCGAAGTTGAACAATCAAATCCCATGGCGCTAATCAACACCCATAATCTAATTGCAAATGATCCTCAGTTGGCACCCAAATATCTTGCTACCCAAGAGCAAGCAATTTTACATTTTGAGGATATGTTTAGGCTATTAAGAGATGATAATATACATGCCTGCTAAAGGAGATGGGAAACACTGCCACACAGCTTGAAGATCAAAGAATATCACTCCCCTCAAAAGTTGAGAGAGGCACTTAACAAGACACCTATGTATAAGCAATCAATGCAAAGGTTGGAGTTCAATTGGATAGGCCTAAAACTCAGTCCACCACTACTCCTAGGGATGTTAGAAGGGAGAAAAGAAGAAGAGGAAAAGAGGTAGTGGGAAGAAGTAGAAAGGAAAGCAGGCTTCTATAAACAAGAAGAAGAGACCACAATAGAAGCATGGGATGTCAGAGAGGCTACCAGAGCCATGAAGGACATGGACATTGACTAAGTTGCTCAAGGGATGAGCAACACTTTCAGTAGGGGGTAATGATGAGCCTCATCATTGGGTGATTATATAGGCCTTAATTCACCTCCTAGCTTAGTCAAACCAGCTATTCTCACAACTTATTGCATACTTTTGATCATATTTCGTTTATGAGATGAGTTAAAGTTGAATATTTTGCTTTGTGGTCTAATGTGCATTTAATGCAGGAATAAAGGATAAAAACAAGGAAGTGTGGAAAATACCTTGGTAAAAACTTGAATGGGACAAGGGAGAGGAACTATAGGAGGTAAATCCTACTCATTTAATACTCGTCCATTCGAATATTCCTCCATCAGCTCAGAGTGCAAACAACAAAATCATGAGGACTAGACGACAGTTGAGCAAGTGAAAGTGACAGAAACCAGTTTATCTTGAGATGGGAGCCTAGCCTCCCTAATTTTAAGGAAGTCATTGGAGACTTTAGATGTATAAGTAGAGAGGCTTAGGACCTCAGTAGGATTCAGATTTTTATTGTAAAACTCTACTTTTTTTCTGAGCTTCAATACTTGTGACAGTGTGTTATGTAATCTATGGTTTTGATAGTAAGAATGAGTTTCGTTTTGAGCCAACAATGAATTAACTTAGAGGGCTGAAGCTCTTGGGTTAGGGCCCAACCCGAGCTTCCAAAGCTCCTCTTTTTTGTACATGTATGCTAGCATAGACTCATGGTTCTCTATTCATTTTCTTAAGTAGTTGCATTTCCATTACAACAGTATAGAATAGATTCTTGGTTTTCTGTTCATTTTCTTAGGTAGCTGCATTTCCATTACTACAGTATAGAGTAGATTATTCATGGTTTAATTGTTCATTTTCTTAAGTAGCTACATTTTCATTTCAGCAATATAGCATAGATTTATGGCTTAACTGTTCATTTGCTTAAATAGTTGCATTCCCATTACAGTAGTGTAGAGTAGATCAGTTGTGCTTTAGTTTACTTCCATTTGTGCCTTCTTTCAATTAGAAGGGTAGCTAGGAGAAAAAGATCACCATAAGGTTGTCCACAAGTGTCTCAGCCTCACCTCCTCCATCTGGAACCATGACTTGATGAAGAGACCCTTCAGCAACCCCAAAAATACAAGTTTCTAGTTCTCACATGAGCTTTGGATTTCATTGTTTAATGCAGTTACTTGTTTCATTTTACCGTCATCTTTTCTCATCACTCTCAGTCCACCCTCACCCTCACTGGTTTCTGTTGTTTTCATTGAAATCTCCTTCAACACTTTCTTCATGAATAATTTCATTACAATCTAATCCATAACAAACCTGACCAATCACCGTTTGATTCATTAGTTTATCCAACAACCATCATGTGTGAAGTCTTCCACCTAGTTTATGCACTCCAATCTCCACCGTCAATCTGTCTCTTGATCCAACAACTATTGTGTCACCTCAATACTTTATGCGCTCCAATCTCCACCATTGATCTGTCTAGATTGATCTGATGGCTATCAGGAAATCTTGTGTGGATTCTCACATGACTGTTATCCGCCCGAGAGCACGCGAGAAAAGCAGTTTTATCGTGCTACGTGTCACTCGCTTAGGCTAATCGCGTGAAATTTAGAAATATAGCTTACAACTTTGAGGGCGCGTGAGAAACTACTTACCGCCTATGAAACATGCTCCATCATTCCACATGTTTTTATCTTTGCCACTCATCTTTCAATTAATCCTATCTGTCCATCTATTGACTTAAGTCTTTGCAATAATATCTGCATCGTTCATCTTGTTCGGTAACCCTTTTCATTCATCTATTCACTAAACCTCCCGTGATAAGATCTCCGTCGTTCATCCTATTCGTTAACCCTGTTCGTTCATCTATTCACTAAACTACCCACGATAAGATCTCCGTTGCTCATATTTTTCATTAATTTTGTTCGCCCATCTATCTACATAATCTTTTGTGATAAGATCTTCGTCACTCATCTTTCATTACATCCTCCTTTCACTAATTTCATCCTCTGACTGCTCTTCCTCTTGACTCCTTCCCGAACTTTGTTCGGCGTATTAGTTAAATGTTGCCACCAAATTAGTTTAGTTTCCTTGCATACACATTCTTAGGGTTGATCCTCTTTAATTCTGCAACTTAGATAGAAACATTACATTAGTGTTGATTTAGAAATTCTACTTAGCATAGTTGTTTAAATGGTTAATTAGGTTATGGTGTGAGTTAGAATTACATGCTTTTTTCTTCATTAATGCAGTAGATTAGCTCTCTCTTAGAATAGATTTACTCTTCTTCCATCAAATAATCAAGCATCTTCTGGCCCTATAGAAGTCTAGCTTGGAACCCCTGGGGTCTCTTGCAAGATGAACAGTGACAACAAGCAGGACCTACACTTTTACTTGTGCATATAGCATTGTCACCTCCAAGTTTGTACGAACCCCGGGTTGATAAGTAAAGTTGGTAGCCCTGGGATTTGCAACATTCTTGTTACAATACCTAGACTCATCACTTCCAATGATTCTTTAGCACTCATAGATCTACATTCTTATTTTTAGGTTCGTCACAACGTTGACCCCTATGACATTTACTCAGTTCCAATGGTTTTTTATGGTTGCTCTGCTTGAGTTCTCCACTGGCTATTATTCTTGCTTTAGTAGGTGAAAGCAATTGTTTTGGAGCGATGGTTATACGCCAGTCATAGCCAGATTCTAATGTGTTATTTAAATGGGTTTTGGGAACTTCATGAACTACATTGGTTCCAACTCCTCTTCCACGACATAGCCCATGTGACTTGGTCTTGCCGAGGGTTTAAGTTAATTAATCTTTTTCTGTTTAAATTATTTGTAAAAAGAACTTATATGCACAGTTTTAAGGTGCTCCACTACTATGAATACAGTTTCAATATTATATGGGTTTACGTTCTCGCTTCTAAAAACTTACACAGCTTCTAAAGACGGACTTATCTGTCTACCTCAAAGGACTTTTCAATTCAGATGATGGCTTAGTGTTTTCCTTAAATAGAATGAATGGGTTATCATCTTGCTTATTTCTTCCTGGAATTCAGTAACAGTTGATTTAAATCCTTGCATTCAATAAAGAGAGTTTATTATGATTAGTTGCATTAATTGAGTTCTTAGAGATTTGGTTGTTTACTGTATAGTATTTCTTGCTTGTCTAGTTATAGTTAACCGGGACAGATTGAACTAGTTAACATAAAGAATTGTCATCTGTTATAAAATAGATAGTTCTCAAAAAGCTTGTAAGATATAAGTACTACTTTGTTAGAGTAATTAAACCATTTTGTTCACTATACTGAGTGCACATACTATTAGCATCCCCTGCCTCAATATCTATGATATCTTCTTTCCATTCTCCAAGATATTTAGTTACCGTTCTTCTATTTTAAATATCATGTATAGTCTTAGTTACACATAACTATTCTATGTTCGAATCATAACCAGTTCTTTGGAATAAATATTTCTAACTAATTTAAATTGAAAAACTATCAATTCTAGTCTTAGTTAACAAAGTAATCATGGTAATATCATTTTTTATTAATGATCCTTAAGGACAGGGTTAGACTACTTATATGTTCACAACATTAGTAATTATGTAATTCTATTCTTTGCTTGGAAGGTCTCACCACCCAGCTGTGAGTCTGGAAATTACTTTCAGACTCTCCCCCAAGCTCTTCCTTCTTCACACAGTCAATAAGTCAGTTGCAATCATGTATCTTGGGCTTTATGACACACATCATAGCCTCAAGTTACACTCCTCTCCAACTGTATTCGAGACTTTCCCACTCTATTATTCCACCCAGCTCAAGGAAATCTAGGCAACATTGTTTTTGCTCCTTTTACTCATCTGATCCCTTCTTTTTCCTATCTTCCTCTTATTGAAGAAGTAGATGAGTAAATATTTTTATTTAACTATTTCAGGAGGTTAACAACTGTTTCTTCAATTCTTGTTAAAATATTTCAATTCCTAATTATTCGTTGAGGTAAAAAAAATGTTCTTGTCTCTCAGGCTTAGTCATTTAACATTCCATGTCAAATAAAGTAAAAATCTAAAGTAATAAGTAAAAATTTGTAACCACAACAAATATTCATGCTGTGTGGGGTGTTAAATCTCCCCCCCGCCCCTTGTGAGGAACGTTGTCCTTGGTGTTCTTTTCAATTTAAGAAAATAGTGTCGAATAAGCCTTCCACATAAATTTCTCTTCTTTCCAGGTAGTCTCTTCCGGGCCAAAGTGCTTCCACTGCACTTTAACCTAGGTGATGGCTCGCTTCTGCAAGGTGGTTTCTCTCTGATCGATAATACGAAGAGGCTCTGCCAGAAACTTTGCTTCCAGTTCGACTTGTGCATTTACAATTTGATGCTAAAAACCTCTCAAAACAACCAATTATAATTTATATATTTTATTAACTTATTACCTGTATATTTTCCCAGTTAATTGTATGCTGAGGGTTGTACACATATTATTTTAGTAGGGAGACATGGAAAACATTGTGGAACCAGATATGGCTTGGTAATCCAATCTCGTACACTATAGGTCCAATCCTTTCTAAGACATGAAAACGTCCACAGTACCAAGGTGCTAACTAAGCACAACTCCTCCACTGTAAGGTACTTTTTCGGGCCTTTACTCTTAAGTATACATGATCCACCAACTGGAATTCCTTGTATGTCCTTTTTTTATCTACATAAATCTTTTGTCTATCTTGGGAAACTTTTGGATATTGACGAACCTTCATAACCGTCTCTTCCATTTCTGCTAACATGTCAGGACCCAAGGTTAGTCTATTGACAGGACTATTCCAATCTATGGGCACCCTGCACTTTATTCCATACAACACCTCAAAGGGACTCATGTTGAGTGATTCATGGTGTCTGTTATTATAAGAAAATTATAATAAGTGGAGGTAATATTCCCACTTATGTGGTTGTTGCGCCACAAACATTCTTAACATATCCTCTAGAACTTGGTTCACTTATTCCGTTTGGCCATCTTTCTGTGGATGGTAGGCAGTACTAAATTGAATCTGGGTACACAACCCAGAAAAGATTGTTTTTCAAAATGTGGATGTAAATTTTACATCCCTATCAAAGATTACCACTTTGGGTATTCCTTACAGTCGTAAAATTTCCCTCATAAATATGTCTACAATTTCCACAGTTTTTTAAGTGGATTTTACAGGTATAAAATGAGTAGTTTTTCTTAGCTTTTCCATCACTACCATAATTGAGTCATGGTGCTTCTTAGTGTGAGGTAAACCTGTGAGAAAGACTAGAGTAATTGTCTCCCATTTCCACTCAGGAATGGGCAACGATTGTAGTAACCCATCGGGGTGTTGATGCTCCACCTTCACCAACTCACACTCCAAACATTTGGATAGGTAGTTCGTGACATATTTCCTTAAACCGGACCAAAAATAACCTTTTTTGATGGCAGAAAATAGCTTCTGGTACCTTGGGTGAGCAACATACGGTTTCATATGAAATTCATCCAATATCAATTGTTTGACGGAATTTTGATTAGGAACATATATTTGGTTTCTGAAGGTTAGCATTTTATCTGGATTTATTTCATAATCAAATGTCCCCCCCTTCACTTGAGCTTCCATTACATGTTGCCAAAGGAAGTCATACTCTGGGTCCTTAAGGGATGCTTCCTTAATTATTTCAGGAAGGTTTGATCGTACCTGACTAAATTGAACTTCATCAATACATTGTAATTTCCAGCTTAATGTGTCGGCCACTCGATTTTCTTTCCCTTTAAGGTGCTTCATTTCAAAATCGAATTCACTCAGAAATATTGTCCATTTGGCTTGCTAATCATTTAAGCTAGATTGGTTAAACAAATTTGTAAGGCTGCTACGATTTGTTAATAACAGAAATTTCCTTCCTAATAGGTAGTGTCACCACATTTTAAGTGCATGCACTACTACTATCAATTCAAGATCGTAGGCAGAATATCATTGCTCATATTTTTTCAATTTACGTGATTCATAGGCTATAACATTCCCTTCCTATGTCAATACTCTGTCCACATCTTATTAAATTGCATCCATGCAAACCACAAAAGATTTTCACAGATCGTCTACCTTTAGCATGGGTGCAGTGGTAAGTAATTGTTTTATTTTTTCAAAGCTTTGCTAACATTCAGCTGTCCATCGAAAAGTGGGTCCCTTCTTCTATAATGAGGTCATCAAAAAAGAAATTTTTGAAAATCCTTCAACGAAATGATGTTAATAACTAACCAAGCCCAAGAATTATCTAATATCAGCAACATTCCTCAGGTGGTCCATTCCATAATAGTTTTAATATTTTTCAGATCCACCACTATTCCCTCTGTTGATACAACATTACCTAGACACTGTATTTGGCTTTTGAAATAGTGACACTTGCTATATTTAGCATATAACTCATTCTCTCATAGAGTTTGAAACTCTATCCTCAAATGATTCTCATGCTCCTCGTCATTCTTAGAGTAAATTAAAATGTCGTCAATAAAAATCAGTACAAACTTATCTAAATATGGCTAAAAAATACTGTGCATCAAACTCATAAAAGTAGTTGGGGCGTTTGTAAGGCTGAAAGGCAATACCACAAACTCATATTTACCATAACAAGTTCGAAAAGTAGTTTTACAAATATCTTCCTCCTTTATCCTTATCTGGTGGTAGCCGAACCTTAGATCGATTTTTGATAACACTCTAGCTCTCTGCACCTGATCAAATAATTCGTCAATACGTTGTAAAGGGTATCTATTTTTTATGGTTAGTTTATTCAAGAGGACACACTGGGGTGAATATAACCTTTATCCAGAAGTTCCTGAAGCTGCATTTTGAGTTTTGTTAACTCAAGTATACTCATGCGATAAGGAGCTCTGGAAACAGGAGTTGCACCAGGAACCAATTCAATGATGAAATCAATATCACATTTAGGGGGAAATCCAGGGATGGATTAAGGGAATACATTGAAAAATTCCTGAATAACAAGGATATTTTCCAAGGAACTCATTTTACTCTTGGAATTAGTGTATCCTACCTGAAAAACATAAATCTGACAATCCTTCCTAATACATTTTCCCAACTGGCTAGCAGTAATAAGACACAACTTAATATTTTTCTTGATTCCTTGAATTTCCCTTCTCTGCCCCGACTCAGTGATATAACTCATAGTTTTTTCCTTACAATCAACTAGAGACCAACGTCCTTCCAACCAATCCATCCCTATTAATATATCGTATGAACCAAAGGGAGTATATTAAGGTCAACATGAATCGTTTGTCCTAAAATTGTTACAAGAAAATGTTCTGTTTTTGCAGTTACCCTTCTCTTTGCCCTTGTGGCTAATTGATCTAACCAAGGTTTTTGGTATTTATTATTCTACAGTTGACAATTCTCTACAATCTTAGGACTAACATAGCTTAGGCTAGCACCCGGATCAAACAAAATAGAGAGAGGTTGATTAGCGATCATACCTTCACACTCAATCATGGTGGGTTGGAATTCTACTTTATGATCATCCAGAGCAACATTAATTCTGGGCATACTCCTTGCCACCTCCCCAAATGTGGAAGTTTTTTGCATATTTGAAATTTGTTGTATTTTAGCTTTATGCAAGCACTTTTGTAGTAATGGGGTTCTCCACATCCCCAACATTGCACAGGTTGTTTTGGTTGATGATTATTAATAGGTTTATTAACCCCTTTCGACTGTCTATTTTCAGAGTAGGCAACTTTGGACTAGTTCCTTGCTGGAAGTTTACTCAAGGGTCTTTGACGTATATTTCTTCCATTAGTAATTTTTTTTGTCTGCTTGGAGATAAATTCCTCCCCTTCCCTGCTCAATCCTCCTTTAGATCCCTCACTCTTTTACTTCATTTTCTGATAACAGAAGCGAGATTTTCACACCAGATCATCCATTGTTCTCGGGTAATAAAAATCAAGCTTTTGCTTCATAAAATTGGGTAGGCTACTAATAAAACATTGAATTTTGGCCTTTTCTTCCTGCATATATGGTACGTATCCCAATAAGGAGGTGAATCGTTTCACATATTCATCCATGGTCAAGATTCCCAACCTTAACTCATGGAACACCTTTTCTTTTTCATCATAATAACATTTAGTTAAATACTTATCCTTGAAATGCGTTTGAAATTATTTCCACGTAACTTATTCTTCATCAATTTTTCTCACAGTTTTGATTTCCTCCCACCAAAGGGTAGCCTTACTCCTTAATCGATAAACTGCCAGTCGTGCCTTAAGTTTATCATTGTAGTCATAAATATGAAATTATTTGCTCATGTCAATTAGCCAGGCTCCCACTACTTCTTCAGATTCTCCTTCAAAGAGTGATGGTTTTATCTTTTTAAATTCCCCCTCTAATTCCAATTTCTATGTTTTTGTCTTGCGTTGGTCAGAAACATTATCTGAATGTCCCTCTTCATCTTGTTTATGTTTTTCTTCCGATTCTGTATTATCTTCTACATGATGGGCCGTCGGGGTTTTCTCCCTATCCTCGGCACTGGGATCTGGTTCCCGTTGATTTTTTCGATTAGATAGACTTTTAAGAATTCTCTCTTGTTCTTTTCATAATCGTTCATTATCTGTCCTCAAATTTTCCATCTCAGCACGTAACTGTTGAACGATTTCGAGTACGGCAGCATTGGCTTATCAAGATTCCTCTCCTAGTTGTATCCATATGTTGCGGTGGGCTTCTACATAAGTTGCCTTTGGCTAGTTCGATGGTCTGGGAATCCTCTACATTTTGCTCTTTTGGTGCTGATCTCTGTGTTCATATTCACATTTACTTAGTCGTTTATTACATTATAT
>APFE031084948.1:0-18369 GCA_000404065.3 Pinus taeda | reverse complement strand
CCTTCCAAACATAGAGTTAGTTTCCATGGAGGAAGGGATGAGAGGATAGGAGGTTACTTAACTCATTCCCTATTTCAAGCTCATAGGGGATGATAAGTGTGGGAATCTTCTAGATGGCTCCAGGAGATAAGAATATTCCTAGAACCCTATGATGATTTCACTCAATCTCGCCCAGCGCAGGTCAAAGTGGGCCTAAGTGCTCTGAAACACACCCTGAGATGGGCCTACCTACACTGAAGCACACTTATCCCTGAAAACAAGATATTTCTTTGATTTGGATTTGATGAATTGCAAATCAAATTCCTGCAAAATGAAAATCGATTTGAGTATTTTCCCCCTAGAAATTGACGTCACAAAATATATGTCATAGGGTTGAAATCCAAAATGATAGTGGTCTTTTGGAACAGGATATAGTGGTGAAATCCCTATACAGCTTGAACAACAAACAAAGATAACTTTTCAACGTAAGAGGAATTAACTTCTGTATCATTGAGGTTGCAGCCCAAATAATATATTGGATTTTCAATCCCATATTCTTCTTTGAATAAAACCATTCCAATGGTTGTATTTGCAACGGCAAGATACAGGAAGTAGTCGTTTTGATAATTCGAGGAATACATTAATGAGGCTCTAATCAAGATATCTTTAAGAGCATCAAAGTAAGCTTGCGCAAACTAATCCCAATGGAAGGGTATCCCATTTTTCAATAGACGAGTAAATACTTTAGCCATTTCAACATAATTAGGAATGAACCTCCTCAAAAAGTTAGCCTTCCCTTGGATTCTCTGTAACTGAAGTAATTTTGAAGGTGGAGGCAAGTCAAGAATTGCTTGAACCTTAAGTGGGTCAAGTCAAATTCCTTCCTTAGACACCACGAATCCATGAAAATGACTAGAACCACACAAAACACACATTTGTGTGGATTGAGTCATATTTTGTAGTGTTAACACTATACAAATATAGCTCCCAAATGCTACGGGTGATCATTCTACTTTCGTGAATGAGAAGGTAAATCGTCAAGGTATGGTTGAATAATATGTTTGATGTCATGGGGGCATAATTAATTTCCCTCTGAAATATTTCCCTGCATTATTCAAACCAAAAGGGAGTTTCCTATAAGTGAATGTGCCCCATGGACAAATAAAAGTAGTTTTAGATTGGTCCTTTGGGCAGATATTGATCAGATTGTAGTCGGAAAAACCATCCATGAATGAGAATATTTCACATCTGGCACATTCATCAATAATGTGGTTGATAAAGGGAGTAGGATAATTTTCTTTCAGACAAGCCTGATTAACACCCCTATAATCAACAAACACTCATATTGTCCCTTGTTTCTTCATGACAGGAACAATATTGGAAACCCAATCAGTAAGAGGAACAAAGTAAATGAAACCAGCATGAAAAAGTTTTTCAACTTTTGTTTTAATGGCAGCAACCCTCTTTGGATGAACAGGACGGAGGCACCATCGCACTAGTTTGACATTAGGATATATTTTCATTTCATCTTCAACTATACTAGAGTCAATTCCTGGCATCTCCTCATATGACCATGCAAATATATCTTGGAATTCAAGAAAGAGAGCATAGTAAATATCAAGTTCTGATGGAGAACACGATTTGCCAATATGAACTTTTTCTATAATGTTAGGTTTGGTCAAAATATTCATAGAAGTTGTCTCTTCGATATTTGACAGGTTTCGCTCAGAATCTACTATATCTATGAAAATAGAATTCAAAATGAAATCAACAACTGAAGGGTGGTTAAGTTCATTTGAAAAATCTTCTATGTGATTTTGAAGATGGGAATGATGATGATAACCTTCCCATGATTCTTCTTCCATCATCATTGATTGGACGATTCCTTCATCAGTAGAAAATATACGTGAAAAAGGATCAAAGGAAGTACCATATTCTAATGAATGTTCTACCCATACAATTGGTGAATATGGATTTGGGTTTGCCACACAAGCCAAAAATATTGATTTCTTTGCAAGCTCAATAGGGCTTAGCAGCATGATTTCATTATTACTATCAACTTCAGAACTATTGGTAATATTCCTTAAGTCAAATGAAGTGGAATATATCATGTTTCAAGTCTCAACATTTTCCACTTCCACCAAGTTTGATGGTGACAGTAGTGAAAAACTACCCATTAGGGAAGGATCCTTTAAGAGACCTACACCAATGTTTTGAAGAGATAGCGGGGGTTTGTGGATTAGCAGAATGCTTCAAGTAGCTTGTGAACTAGAGGTAAAGAAGGTAAGTTGGTTGATAATTGTGATTCCACCCTTATGAGGGAATTCAATCATACGAAAGTATGTTGAAACCACAGTAGCCATAGCATAAAACCATGTTCTTCCTAGCAAAATGTTGTAGTCAAGGGGTCTGTCAACTACCTCAACTTTAACAGTTACTATTTTGCCTCCTAGTTTGATTTGTAGATTACTCAATATTCCATAAGGCATATATGTGCGACCATCAAAAGATGTTAACGTTTTTGGTGAATGTGGCAAAGGCAGTAAGCTAAGTGTTTTCCAGCAATTCATAGACATAATACAAGTAGATGCCCCCTCATCAATAATGGTTTGGTGAATAAGTTTATTCAAGGAATTGACTTGAATCAGGAATTCTAATTATGTTAGTCACTATGGCGTATAACTTACATCGTTGAAAACCACAAGATTGGAATTAGTTGGATCGATTCCACCAATTGGTGACAACAAAACCTGCTTTTTGGAGGGACAATTTTGAAGCACCTCAAGCATCAACATAGCAAAAGTTGACTGAGCCAAGTATTCTACTATGTTATAATTATGTGCAGCTAGAGCTTGAGGGTTACATGTCAATTTATGCAAAACTCCCTTATGTGGTTTTATTTTTAACTTTGGTGCAATAGGTGTTGCAATAGGATTAGACGAAGTCGAAGTCGAAGAGTTAGGTTGATCAACCTAGTTATTCGACAATGACAGTTAATTTCCATAATCTTCACTTCGTTTTGACACCAAAACTTCAATTTCAGGCTTAGAGACGGATAACATAAGCACTTGGGAAGCGGAAGCTTGGCTTGCAACAACCATATTTGTCTCCAGTTTTTGAAAAGGATCAGTTAATACAGTGGATGTATTAGAAGTCTTTAGAAGCTTTGAGACTTCAGAGCAGTGAGGACAATCTCACGTAAAATGCTCATCATTGCAGATCAAACGTGGGTAACGAGGTTTCCTAGCTGAAGGAGAGGAATTATATGATTTATCTTGAGGGGAATTATTTTGTTTCTTCTTTTTTTTCCCCTTCTTCTTGCTTCCTGGTTCCTTTTCATTCTTGCCTCTGTCATATGACATGGCATTGATTTCAGAAGCAAGAGTGTTATCAGGTGCATTTGTAGTTTGATTGGAAATGGAAAGCATTTAGCCAGATGCTCTACCTGCCATTTGTGTGCCTAAAGAACCAATCACGCCGTCACCAGCATGAGAGTCCTTACTTGATGGTGGTGGAGGAAAAGTGAGAGATGGTCGGGGTGCATTCAGGATCTTGTCGTAGAGCATGCCAGACTGTGTATAAATTAAGTCCAAATATTAGGCACGAGCAATTACATGCTCTTAAGTGACAACTCCACCTTTTTCCACATCCTTAGTGATAGATGGCAGCAAGGATTTTATAAACCACTCAGCTAAAATTTGATCAAAAACATAAGTTTTAACCATTCAAAGACAATGATGCCACTTATGAATATGATCAGAGATATCAATAGAATTAGTCTATTTAAATTTGGTTAATATTTCCAATCCAATTTCATATCGTATGGGTAACTGGAAGTGGGTTTAAAAAGTGGTAACTAACGTAGTGAAGTTATCAAAAGAAGCTTGTGGTAACTCAATGTACCACTTCGCAGCTGGACCAGTAAGCATTCTCTAGAAAAGACATAGTCTAACTGAATCATCATTCATGAAGTTTGATGAACACCATAAATGAAAAGTCATGACATGGTTGGATGGGTCTTCTCTAGGGTTTCCATTGAATTGTGGAATATCGAAAGGTAATTTATGAGGAATCACCGGACACCAAGGTGCATAAAGAATTGGGTCATTGGTGAGCCATTTAGATCTGGTACTTCAAGTGTTGCAATGAAAGGCAACTATCTATTAAGGTCAAGTTGAGCATATCTAGGGTAAGATGGGATTTCCTAGGCAATAGGCCTTTTCATACGCTAGGAATCTACTATTGGTAACCTTGATAAGGGTAAGTTTGTTGAGAAAATCTGGCACAAGCTTCCTGACTAGGACTTGGATAAAATTGTTACTGACCACACCGAGCATAGGCTTATTGACCAAGTCCAAGTTGAGGTTGGTATTGCTGGAATTGTTGTTGTTGATATTGTGGCTGCCAAGGTTGTTGAAGCAACTATTGTTGTTGTTGATACAACAGTTGTTGATTTAACATTTGTTGCCCACCAATGTAAGCTTGACCAGGTTGTGAATACATTAAACCATTGTAATTCTGAGTCATTCTAGTGAAAGGTAAACTAGCCTGGAGTTGTTGGACTCCAGACACAAGTGGTTGTTGTAAAACTGCGTGAGAAGGATGAATCTGTACACCTAAAAATTGGTGGTCTGAGGTTGAAGGGCTAGCTTCAACAGGTTGAGATACAACAATCTGATCTTGTGACTGCGGTAAAGTTGTAACAACAAGTGTTGTAGGTATGGATGAGGCAGATTGCATAGGTTGTGATGGATACACAAGCCTAGGTTGAATGGGAATTGTTGTCTACCAGTGAAAGACAGTCATTCCAGGCTAACCTAAAGATGATGACATACTGACATATGGTTTCCCCTGAGAAATGGAGGATAAGGAGAATGTGCATATTGTTCTCCGTATGGGGGTAGTCTAGTGTAAAGCGGATACATCAGATGATAACCAGATGAACCAGCTTGATATGAACTTGATGGGTCTAGCTGTTCAGTATCTGTTAATGAGGAACCATATAAAATTCCAATAAAGGACATTGGTGAAGACCAAGGGCTAGAAGAAACACTTGAGTGGGTTCCCAATAAAGATTGGTGACCCAATGGGATGGATGGAAGACCATACAAATGTGACTAAGGTTTTGTAGTAAACATCGAAGAGGTTGTGATAGAATATTTTGTCGCAGCCGTAATAGATGGTATGGTATGGCATGTTGACTCTGCCATAGTCAAATCTCCAAATAAATTTTCTAACGAATCAATAGGTGTCTGAAAGTAATCAAGATCAAAAGGAGCAGTAAAATGAGGAGTATAAGGATATAGATAACGTCTAGTTCCAAAATGGAATGGAGTTCTGGGTGATTCTACCTTAGGTTCCTCTTCTATTGAAATCAAACCAGGTGGAAGAATTTCATTGTCAGGTTCGTAATAGATTTCTGGTATTTTTTGCAGAGGTAAGGAGGAAGTCTCAATAATTACGGATGTCTGAGGATGTACTGGTTGATCTTCTTCTGGTAAGGTAACAACTTCTGATTGTTCAACCTCAAGATCCAAATGTTTTGATAAAAGAAAAATTTCAGGTTGGGCTTCTTGAACAACTTCTGGTTCAGAAGTAACTTCTGATTGAACAATGATAGGTTCAAGATTAACTTGTCGTTGAACAACTTGAGTTACTGTATCACTAGATTTAGTTCTAGTTTCCTGAGGTAATTGTGGAGATTCCACTTTAGTAACAGATGTACCAGTAACTGTAGGAGTAACTAGGGTCACAATACTTACCGGTATAGGTGTTTATGGTAATTTAGATGAAGAACCAAAAGTTTGTAAAGTATTGGATCCAGTCAAACGAGATTGCTTCAACTAGATGGGTGTAGCTTCGGGCGGTAAAGACATTTTACTCGCTGCTCTGCAAACAGTGGGGTAAGGGTTTATTTTCCTCCACGATTTCTGATTGATTTTATTACAAAAAAGAAATAAACAAAAAGGGGTAAGCTAGGCAAAAAAGGTTTACCAAGCCACTGTGAACTGCAGAATACCTCCGAGAGAACCGAGAAGTACAGGCAGACAATCTCCCTAAATGTTGCATTTGGTGTATCATAGTGTACAAGGCGGTCAACTCAGTTACCTAAGGATGGATAGCAACCTAGTGTTTTCCTCCCATATATACCCAAAAGTATGTGGAGGCCCAATCCATATTAGCGTTGTCTAATGTGAAACAACAAAGCGAGATCATTCCTTTATGCTTTAGGTACTATAAAACCACCCTATATACCTAAAGGTATGTGGATGAGCTACGATAACTCATGTATGTGGAATGAGGTATCACACTCAGAATGTATCACAGACAAGTTAGTGACAGTTGCTATGTTTTACGATGCTAGAACACGTCTCTAGCCTAAAACCTCTAAATGTTTTGCATTAGGTGAAAATGCTCCATTAGGTTAAATGATGTTAATTTTAAGTTGATCTTGATTAAGGATTTTCCTTTTGAGGTTCACCACGTGACATATTTTTTCAATTCCTAGAATGCAACTAATATGTTAAGCATCATTTTCATTCAATTTTGACAATGAAAACCTTAGCTAGTAGGGATAGAGCAATCAAATTCTTGTAATAAAAGAACAAAGAACACATCTAGTGCAATTTCCCTAAACTATTCTTATGAGCACACACAAACTCTTTCAATGCACAATGCAAGTTTTTCTTTTCAATTCCCTTAATGTTGTGATGAACAAAAGGAAACTAATGCACATAAAATCAATAATCTTTTTGTAAGAATGAATACTTTACGACAGTTTTGTTTCAAAGGAAATGAAGAATTTTACGACACTTTCTTTTGAGCAAAGATTAATCAACTATAAACTAACTTCGACAATGAATTAATAGTGATAAAGAAATAATTTAAGAAACACTAAACATTCAAGGCCAAAGTAGGGCTATCAAAGGAAACTCAAATTGATTTCAGAGAGATAACAACCATTGATCATTGAGCAAGTAGAAACATAAGGCAATTTGGGAAAAATCAATTCAAAGGAGGGATTTTTGACCTAAGGAGGATCAGCACAACCTTGAATGGTAGACAGTGCACTTTAGAGCATTTTCCTCAAGCCGGGGGTACTTTGCAGCACTCTGTCTCTTGACCAGACCTATGTTGGTGCCAGAGAGGCCATCCTAGGGGTTTCCGAGCATAATTTTTACCAACAAACTCTTCAAATAGGATGAAACAAGATCAATGGAAGAAAGTAAAGTCTACTAGGGTGTACTAGGATGAAGGTAAACTACCTAGAATGATGATCGTTCCCTAGTGGAATCACCAATTTGTTATGTGGAATTTTGCATCTATGGATAAACACAATTTCCCTAGGTGGGTAGCTACACCTATAACAATAGATTTAAAGTGCTTAACCTTTTTCTATAGAAGATAAACAAGACAAGGGACCTACTTGTTATCTTTCTGTTTCCCTTTGTCTCCTTTGTTTGGCTTCCACTGCTCCTTCTCGAACTTAATCCGCTCGACAAGTACCTGCAATCATAAAAAAAGAACAAAAACCAATCAAAGAAATAGATCTATCTACTATAAGTTAATGGAATCGAAATAATTTACACATATAATCATCATATGTAAAGACAAGAATATGGGAAAAGGTGTAAACAACTTTATTAAGTAGAAGGAAGAATTACAACCATGAAGTTAGATCCGTTGTCACTCTTCCATATTGGGTTCCAACCAACATCACATCAAAAGAACAACACTTCGGTAGCATAACAATACTTTCTTACAATCTCAAACCTCACACCAACAGTATCACCTCACAAATTGTCAATGGCTAGCCCCTAATGACATAGATTAGTGCTCAATTTATAGGAAAATGGAGGAGGTTTGGTCATAAATGAGGGTATTGAATGTCCTTCCAAACATAGAGTTAGTTTCCATGGAGGAAGGGATGAGAGGATAGGAGGTTACTTAACTCATTCCCTATTTCAAGCTCATAGGGGATGATAAGTGTGGGAATCTTCTAGATGGCTCCAGGAGATAAGAATATTCCTAGAACCCTATGATGATTTCACTCAATCTCGCCCAGCGCAGGTCAAAGTGGGCCTAAGTGCTCTGAAACACACCCTGAGATGGGCCTACCTACACTGAAGCACACTTATCCCTGACCAAGGCTATGCTGGTCCCTCAAGGAGGCATTTCTAGAGGGCTTCAGGCCAAGAAACTCTCATGGAAGGAGCCATTTAAAGTGTTGACTTGCCAAGGGCATGTAGCAACTGAATTAGGGTTTGATGAGCTCCAAAATTACTGATTTGAATGATGGGATTGATGTGACCAATTGGATCTATAAAAAATACTGGGTACCTAATTAACATATCCACATCCTCAACTCCTTACCCTTGTCACTAGAAATGTGAACTACAAATATCACACGACCTGTTTTGCAACTACACTTAGCCTGCATATCGGTAACCCTCTATTACATAGCATTTTGTCACTATCCTTGAACTCCTCATCCTTGATCCTAGAGGACCTCTATAGTGAACCCTACATGTTTTCCCTTCATGAAGAAAAACCCATTGTGTCCCTCTTCATGAGTAGATCAATTCCCTTTCGCATCATTTCCCCTGAAACTTATGTTTTACCTAGTTTACAAGACCATCACTAATGGCCCTTGTCTTCCTCAGGCTAGTATGCAGGGATTAGAACTATTCCTAGCATCAACCGGAGTGACTAATCTTTGTTTTATTCATGCCGATCCTATTATGGAAAGTTTTTTAAAATAAAGAGCCGAAGCTTCCAGTTCTCGAAGATTTGTAATGGAAGTTTGGTAAATAGTTTGGCTGGATGGGGTCGAGGATGTCAGTTTGGGATCTTTTCCCCTATAATGATGGAAATACCTCAAGAGATAAGACCTTCTCCCATGATAAGAGGATCCATCTCCCATCCATTCATCCTATATAAACCTCCCTTTTTCCCAAGCACAAGCTAGTGTTAGTGTTGAAGTATTAATGTTGGTGTGCTAGTGCTAATTAAGTTTGGAGTAAACAAGAAGCTATTCATAGTTGTAGATCTATAGTTGTGTGAGGGAGAATTATGAATTTGGTTTGGAGTGAAGCCTAAATGGAAGAGCCTGAAAAATATTGTTGTTGAAGCCATCATGGAATGCTAGTAGAAGTGTGTGGGAATCTGGTCTTGTCAAAGGAGAACGACAATGTCAAGACAATGGTTGTAATATCTTATTGATTCAATATATATGCAACTATCGATTGATTTCCTACATGATTTGTCATCTTAAATATTCATGGATTAATGTTTCTTGACTTGTTAAGTAGGTTGAATTACAATTTGTCTATTATCACGGTTGTTGTTTGTTGTTGTTTACTTGTTTAAGGTGTTTGAAGAAGGAAGTGAGAGATAGTTGGAGTGAGTAAGCAAGGACATCATCAAATGGGATAAGAGGTAGGCCCTCTTAATTGGTTCTAACCTAAGGAAATCTTCCATATAATGTATCAGTTGTGGCTAGACCCATTATCGAGCTAGAGGAATTTGTTTGTGCTTGCACTTACAATTTTATTTCACCACAAATTGGAGACCATACTGGTGAACCAATCCTTTTGTTTGTCTTAGATTTCATGATTTCGTGTGAAATTTTCTAGTTCCACATTTTCCCTTTGGTTCTATTTCTTTTCTCCTACTTATTGGCCTGAGTTTGAAATTCATAGTAGTAGATCTGGTCCCTTTTTCAATATTTTTTTTTTATTTTTTTCTTGGCTGCCTTGATCAGTGTACTTAATTCACTGACAGTCACGTCGATCAGCGCGATATGCTGAGAAATAGTCGCGCTGACCAGACTCTAGCACTTGTTGCCAGTTAGGAAGTCACGCTAATGCCTATAAGTGAAGATTAGGGTTCATCCCCAATCTTGGATACTGTGTTTCTCTCTCATGATTTTGACCCCGTAAGCCTTTTAGATCATTTTCTCCTTGACTAGAAAGCTGCTTTTCATTTTGGTTTTGTTTTCTTGTTGGCTTATCATCTTTCTGCTAGATTTCTTGATTCATTGAGTGGTTAGTGACACTAGGGAATCTAGATTGTCGTGCATTCCACTGTTTGTGAACTCAGTGAGTCGAGTTGTAGGTGTGCTTACTCATTGCATTTCGTTTGCAATCCTTTTATGACTTTGACATCCATTACACAAGTTTCAAAATTTTTCGTTTGCTTGTCTAAATATTTCTTTTTCGGCATGGATTACATTTCTTGTCTTGTTGTTGGTAAATTTGGTGCTTCATTAGTGTGAATGAGCCTCTTTTTTCATGTTTTCATTTGCTTGAAGAGTTGATTGTCTCGAAAACTTTTTCATTGAAGTGTTGTATGCAAAAATTTTATTTCGTTGTTTCATGAAAAGTATGAAATTCTAGTTTGTTGCATCATTGTGCTACGATAGCCTGCATCATTAAAAGAGTAGAATTGCATTGGAATTTGAAAATGAAAAGAACTCTTTTTCTTTTGAAAGGACTATTAGAAATGGGTTTTTCAGGAAATTAGGAATTGGAATGCATTTTTCATTAGTTTATTTTTTTGAAAAGTGAAGTAGTGAAAGATCATTTTTCTTTCAGTTGCTTGGCTGTTTGCATTTGATTGTGTAGCTTATACCCTCTCTAGTGTAGGAAATTCATCGAATTGAAAGTTTATTGTCTCATTTAGTTGCATCTAGGGTTTTTTGAGTCACATCACTAAGACCTGAAAACTGAAACATAACTCAAGATATACTTTAAAATGAATTCAATTAACCTAAGGAGCATTTGATATTTAATGATCATATCTAGAAGGTCTAGGCTAGGGACATGTTCCAGTGTCTTTAAACCTAACAGTTGTCATTAGCCTCGGCATTAGATAGTGCTAGTATGGATTTGTGCTCCCTGTACCATCGAGTATATAACGAGAGACCCCTCTAGGATGCAAACCTTTATCCTTAGGAAGTCAAGTCATCCGCCTTGAAAACATGATAAATCAAACACAACATTTAGGGAGATTGCTTGCTTGTACTTCTCGGTTCACCGGGAGGTATTCTGTAGTTCACAGTTGCCTGGTAATCTTGTTTACCTAGATCATCAAGAGAAGCCATTTGATATTTTTGACTCATTAAACTTAAATTATCATTCGAGCACTTTTCCTTTCAATCTCGTTTCCAATCGAAAGTGATAGAGTCATCTTTGTTTCTTTATCGACTCTTAAAAAATGAAAGAGAACCAGTCTTTTTATGTGTCTTAATAATTGATTGCCCATGATGTGATGACATCCTGTTAGTATTTTCCGAGACAAAATCATGGGTTTCCCTTAAAGAACATTTCAAAGCCTTGAAATTTATATTTATGTCGACTAAGAAAGGGTCATCGTGGTTGAACCATCTGGTTCACCTAGTTCCTATTCCTCTCCTCTATCTGAAATATTGTTTGAGGAGTCATTTCCTGACTTACTAGAGTCACTCAAGGACCAAGGTGTTGAACTCAGAATTGTTCTGAGCATTCAAGCTCTATCATGTCATCCTCGCCTACTTTTGATACTAGGTCATCTATTGATCTTGGCCCAAAATCTCCAGACAATCCCATTCAAACTCTTGAGAACTCGCCAACCATTGACGAATAGCTTGGACTAGTTATATACTATTTTAATACTCTGTTTGACCTTTTTATGCTATCACCAAAGTGTCCTTATAGTCTATACGACCATCCGAGTGTTCCTTTAGAACTATCCCCTCATACTGCTTTAGCCATTCATTTTCATTTGTTCTCGGATATGGAACCTGAAGGCGATGCTTCATTCACCTCTCCTGAAGATTCAAAATTTTCTACTCGACATGCTCTCGAGGAGGAAGAACATCCTTTTCCTCTTGAGAGTTTCCCATATACATGGGGTATTCCTACCAGTTTGCCACCTAGCTATGTGCCTTTAGGATAGTTGGTTTTCGGTATACCTAGTGCCTCATCACTTTACCATAACCCAATTTGGGCATGAGGCGCCATGCCTACTTCAGGTTTGTTTATTACGAACACGACTTCCCAGATGCAACCCACCATTCTGAACACCCTTTTATATCAGTCCGAGTAACTCGTCAGTACCAACCGATGGTTTTAAGGAATGTCTCTACCAGTTCCTCCATCCCTCTAGTCCGTGGCCATGGTGTGCCACCACATGAGGGGCAAAACTTGAATGTTTATATGGTGTCAGGTGCCACCAATATGAGTGGCTCACAAGCTCACATGTTTGGTATGATCCAGCCTTCTTCTGGTCTTATCCATAACCCTGTTGATCCTATTGGATCAAGTAATGTCCAGTACCAACAGTTCCAGAATCCCATTGGTCCATCTGGATCGAGCAACGTCTAGTATCAAAAACTCTATGAGTCTTAGGTCCAATACCGAACTCCTTACATTCCATATGGTTCTCAAGGAATGGTTAATCAACCTTACACCCTCCAGTCTGGGTAGTACATTCAACTTGACTCATATGCCTTCCAGGGTGGCTATGGCCAAATTTAGTTCAGAAATTTTGTAGGCACTGTTCAAGTACCCTTGCAACAACAATGAAAACCTCTACAAATACAAGGGAAACCATTATTACTACAAGGGAAACCTTTATTACAGCAAGGGATATCCGTGCAACAGTAAGGGAAAATGATCTCGCAGCAATGTCAGCTGCAACAACCACAAGGTCAACCTTTGCAATAGTTGCAGCAAACCGTGTAGAAGCAGATGCAATATGCTCCTCACACCTCCCAACCCATGTCCTCGCAGGGCCAACCTCTGCATCCCCAGGTGCAAATTTTGCAACCACAAGGTCAACCCTTGCAATAGCAAAACCAACCCGGGAAGTAGCAACCCTTGTATACATATAAGCAGGGTCAATCCTTGCAAGGGCAAAGCCAAGGTGAAGTCCTGCAACAATAGGCCCAAAATCCTAATGTCTTAGGTTAAGAGGTCCAGAATCCTTCTGGTCAAGGGAATTAGTTACAAAACCCTAACACCCTAGGTCAACAGGTTCAAAATCCTTTTGGTCAAGGGTAGTAGGTACAAAATCCCTATGTCCAAGGGCACCGAGTGCATCAACCTTATGCCCAAGGACATCAAGTTCAAAATCCTCTTGTTTAGGGACAACAGGTTCATCACCTGTATGTTCAAGGACAACAGGTCCAAATGTCCATATGTCCAAGGTCAACAGGCTCAACAGCCTTTTAACCCATACATTGCTTATCAGCAACCTATGGCTGGATAGTTCCAAGGTATTCAAGGTCAAAATCCTCCCTATGGTCAAGGAAACTTGCAATGGGGTTAGGATCAGATGCCTTATGGCCAAAATCCCCCACTGTGGGTGCAAAATCCTTACCAGCAGAGATGGGATCCTCTGTTTGGACCTAATTACCGACCTCCTATACCTTTTAACACCTAATTTCCATTCTTGGCCACACTTGAGCTGCCAGATGTATCTCACCTTACGAATGATCCAATCCTTCATTCACCATACTAGCTTTTGGTGCCATCCAAGATACCCAACAATTGTCCAAAGTTCAATGGGAAAGCAAAAGAAGATCCTTAGGCCCATGTGATGACCTATAACCTCTGGTGCTCTTTGAAATCTTACATTGACGACTCCATTTGTCTCTGTCTTTTCCAACGAACCCTCACAGGCTTTGTAGCCAACTAGTACATCGAGCTTCCTCGAAGTACTTATCATGACTTTAACTCTTTAGCCATGGCTTTCCTCACACATTTTCTGCTGTCATTTTGCTATGAAATTGGCACCTATTTACTCACATCGCTTAAGAAAGATACTACGACACACATCTCCAATCACATCCATGAATGGAGATGTAGACGTTGCCTGATCAAATTTGAGATTATTGATCAGTTGCTCACTGAATGGTTCAATAAATCATTCATGGTCCCAATTGCTCGCGATATAGCTATGGGTGGATGTGTTACTGAAAAGCAATCCATTTCTCCTACCCAGTACTTAGATCTTGTTTACTCTCAGTCTGGCACTTTGTATGATTTATTGCTTAATGCTCTGCAGCCATCATCCAATCTCATAGCATCAAAGTCATAAGTTGTACCTCCTTTCAATGGAGTTATTGGTTCAATGTCCCAGACCCCTACTAAATCTTCTTCTAAACAAAAGTTAGTCTCGAATGTTGTTCCTAATAGTTCTTCCCAGAATCCACCCGGACCTAGTAAAACTTTAGAGATCCATGTTGTCTAGTCTACCGCAACAGAAAAATCCTCGAAAGGTAAGAAGAAAGGAAAAGGCAAGGGTAAAGTCGATGCCCCAAAACGGGGTCCTCCCAAACCGTCTGTTGGCGAATCTTTGCAACGAAAACCTAATTATCCCTTCCTCATTTGCGAGGATGATCACTAAACTAAGGATTGTCCCCAACGATCTGAGGTTTGTCGCTTGCTAAAAGGGACACCCATTGTCCTCAAAGAGACATTTCTATCTCAGAAGACCCAAATGGTAGACCAATTCCAATCATTTTCTTCCTCAAGATCTCAAGTGTTCATGATGAGTACACGTTCTAATGTGGCTACTAGATCGAAATATTATCAAACTCCTACTCCGACAGCTGGGAAAGAGAAAGAACCCACCCTTCTTCTTTTGCCCCGAGTTCTCACCCTCTTCATATCAAGCGCCCTAACCCTGATTCTGCTATATGATCACCCTCTCGAGGTGTGCTATGGAAATCCTCATACAACCCTAACGCCCAAGCCACTCAACACTATAATATTTTTGAGGATTTGGTTCAGGCGCCATTAGCTATGTTGACTCTTGAGGTGCTCCAAAGCTGCCCATCATAGCGGAAATATTTGTTGTCAACTATCGGGGGTATCGATCCCACCAATTCCAATTTGATATGTTTTGATCTATAGAACCATTTTCCACGCCTCCCTCATCAGATTTCCTTTCTTATCCAGGTAATCCTCAATGAGAAGACCATCCACTGGACTATCATTGATGAAGGTGCTTCCACTAGAATCATGTCAACTGCATGCTGGAAGGCTATTGCTTCTCCTACTTTGAACCAATCTCTGAACACTTTGGAAGCTTTCGATCAGTGTGATTCACGACCCTTCATTGTCTTACCTAACCTTGCCAATACTCTGGAGGGAAAGAAAGTGAAATTCAAGGTAGAGATTGTTTATGCCAATCTCAATTACAATCTTCTACTCGGTTAGAGCTAGACCCATACTATGCATGCTGTAGCCTCCTCCCTATTTCGTGTGATTCATTTTCCCCATCAAGGGAAGATTGTCACTATGGACCAGCTATCTTTATTTACCTCTTTCTCCTCGGATGGAAATCTTCCATACATCAAGCAGACTAGTGCTCCCTATGATAGTGTGGGGGTAGGTCTTTTTAAAGGTTCTACCTTAATGGGAATTTTTTCGTTCCCACCTCCTCATCTTGCCTTTGTCAACTTGGTCTCAGTTAAATCTTATCCTTGGGTCATACCTTCACCAGAGCTTGTTGATACCTGGGGTGAGTTCATGTCGCTTAGTCCCACTGAAGTCAATTACATGGAAGTTGTTTCAACTTCAATATCTACATCCTCTGATTCTTCTATTTCGAATACCTCTCTCGATACATACTCTCAATCCCCATGGCTTGGCTCTTTGGAATCACCTGATCCCTTAGCCAAGGCCTTCCTTGCTAATCAAGGTATCATGGAAGTCATGTCTCTCGAGGAACCACCTTGGACGGATACTCATCATCGTTCCTTGTTCTTGCCTCGTCTGATGGTCATGTCTACCGCTTTCGAAGAGTCCTCTTCTCTATTTCCTTCCCTCCCACATTTGCCACCGATCATGACTCATGAAGTATGGTCAGAAGGAAATTTGGGTAATATTACCCAAATGATGTCGATTGATATTTCTATCAAGCCTAGTATTGTTGAACATGTCCATATCAGAGTATCTTGTTCTCTGGATGAGATCAAGACTTATACTTTTCTATTTCAGGAATTTCGTGATGTGTTTGCGTGGTCATATGAAGAAATTCCTACCATTGTGTTGGGCATGGAATCCCCCCAAGGCATGTTTTGGGGCTTAAAGCCCAAGTTTTGACCAAGTCCTCTGTAAAAGCTTTGCGAACTATGGGCTTGGAGCACGAAGTCATAATAGAGTCACAGTGTTTTCTGCCCTTGTTTTTGTAATGTAATGTCGGCTTGATAGACCTATCCATGGTCCGTGGACCATGGGATTGTATAAATAGAGCAAGGCTCTAAGTGTAGAAGGGAGAACATAGTTAATAGAATGGAAGCATTATGAGTCTAAGAGGTTGAGTCGAAGTGTAAAGTGTGCCTTTGGGTCATAGAGTAGGAGAAGGCTCTGCAGTTGTGCATAGAGGCCTAGTAGTCCATAGTTGAGTGCACAGATCCCTACAGCTGAGTGCATAGGGCATATTGAGTCTGTAACCATTGGAAGAATTAATAAAGAGAAGTTTACCATATTTTTTGTATCTTTTCCTATTTTAATGTATGATTGGGTATAAATGGCAAGTGTATTGTTTATTTGTTGCACGAACTCATATGAATGTGTTGTATAAATAAATATGACATAAGACATCCATTTAAGCGAAGATAATTAACTGGTATAGGAAGATAAGTAAGATCTCGGGTGCGCCTTAAGGGAATAGTGTAGAGCACTTCTCTGGTAGCTTGGAAGCCCCACAGACCCTAGTTAGGGTTGCACAAAGGCAAGTTTATGAGGGAGAAAAAGGCCAGGGAAGCATGTGAAGTAGCCTGCGTGAAGGGACAAACAGTTGGATTGAACCATACCCTCAGACATCTCAAGGGTGTGGAAACCTGGTTCCAGCACCCCCCCATACTACTTCGAGTGACACCTCAATCCGCGCTCTGTGGAATGTTGCTGAAAGGGCCAATAGTACAGGGATTTTTTTGGCTAATTAACTCCGAACCTGGGTCAGGCCTCAACAAGCCAACAAATGGTTCCATTTTCAGGACCAGGATCTACATAGAGATATCTGATGTCGTATCGCTGGAATCTGAAAAAGAAAGGAATTGAAGATTGGTTGGATAGAAAGATTCACGAGTTCACAGTACAAGAAAATAGGAATCCGTGACTATCAAAGGAAGAGTGTTTAGACTACTACTTATATATAGAGATCCATGAAATTTTCTTCGCATCTTTCCCCACAGAGCTATATGAGTGGATTGCGAAGCTAGCAGATAACAAAGGAAGGTGTAAACTCGACAAATCTATTATTTGGACTCCAAAATTGGTGCGCAGATTAGAAGCCTCGGAGGATAATAGCGTGTGTGGTATTGATCATGGGCTCGATCAAATATAGGAGGATTCATCATCAAGTTCACGGTAGATACTTCAGTCAACTATAGCAAGGCAGAATGATGCTTCCTCAAAGGGTCGCAAGGTAAGTACGTTAAATCTTTGAACACTTGGATTAGAATGCTATTGTGTGAAAAACGAGTTATGTAAATAAATTGATGTTTGGGGCTACACAAAGTGGGAGAATCTATAGAAATGAAGGTAGTATAAAACTAGATACTAGCCCCTTCATTTCACCTCTACGAGGGGGCGAAGAAGAGCTCATGAAGGTCTCACCAAGAAGTATGATCAATTTGATAAGGTAGAGAATTCTACACATACCACACCCACCCACATCGTTGCTAGTTTCACCTTCTTCACCCCCATCTTTACCCATACCACCTCTGCCACCACTGTGAATCAATATGGCGAGCGCGATAAAGTTTCCAGTGTTCAAGGGAGTAGGGAATGAGGATCCATACCATTTTTGGTTCATGATGAAAGCTGTTTGGGAAGCATAGGGAGTCACAAATGACAATATAAAGAAGGCAACATTGGTCAGCGCTCTGTAGGATCATGCGCTGACCTAGTACATTAAGCATTCCAATGACAATCCGAATGTGGGGATCATAGATATCCAAGTTGCACTAAACAAATAATTTAGCAGGCCAAAGTCAAAGGCGCAGTCAATCATTGGGTTTAAGGAAATCACAATGCTACCAGGCAAGACCCTTTGGGAGTTGGATCAGAGACTGAAGTGCACAATTCGTGAAGCTTACATGATTTTGATAGATGGAAAACACTGTGAATGGTTTGTAGCATTATTAAAACCACATCTAAGGAATGCATTGTCACAATAGGGGCTAATAACTCATGTTGAGGCCTTGGAGGTCGCAATGAGATTACACAAAACCCTGATAGAGGATCCCAACCTGGGACTTCAACAGATTCATGCATAGTTGAAAAACTTGTGCCTTGAGATGCAGAATTAAAAACAAGACAGGACAGCCCACCCAGAAGTGCACGATGAGTTATGGTGCGTAAAGTGCAAGGGCTAGGGACATGACAAGGACCA
>APFE031084945.1:31373-44830 GCA_000404065.3 Pinus taeda | reverse complement strand
ATTTTTCCAGGTTGTTCGTTGGTTCTGGACTAAATGGGTGGCTTTAATCTGAGCGGATTCTTCTGTATATTTCTGTTGTTTTTCCCCTTGGCAAATCCTTTGTTACCACCACCTCGATTTCCTTTAGTATTTCTAGCCAATTTGTTGCTTTTCCTATCAACCCACTTTTTACCCAGGATTTCCCCCTTTTGTTTGCTTTGCTGGTAGCAAATCCAGGCTTTACGTATTACCTCATCCATCGTCTTTGGGTTGTCAAACCCAATTCTTTCCCTCATGTTAAAAGGTAAACTATTAATGAACCTCTGTACCTTAGCCTTTTCCTCTTGGATATAAGGCACATAACGGAGCAATGAAGTATCTTTCCTTAAAGTATTTTTGAAATTTTTCCCAAGTTATATTATCTTCACTTAGTCCTCTTACCATCTTAACTTCTTCCCACCATAGGGTGGCTTTTCCCTATAATTGGAAAATGGCCAACCGTGCCTTGAGGTTGTGATTATATTCATATAGCTGGAAGTATTTGTTCATATTAATCAACCACGCCTCGGCTTCTTCCTCCTGTTCTCCATCAAAGTGTGGCAGTTTGATCTTACGGAACTCCCCTTGCAACTCTATCCGCTACTTTTTTTATTTATGTTGCTCAGAAGCATTATCAAATCGTTCCTCCTCCCTTCCTTCTGACTCTTTTGGTTCTGTGTTGTGATTCTGCTCATCCGACACCCTTTTCTACTCAGCGTTGGGATTCGGCGGTTGCTGATTCTACTTGTCAGATAGGCTCTTTATGATCCTTTCATGTTCCATGGTTAACCTCACGTTATCCTCCCGCAATCGGGCCATTTCATTTTTCAACTCCTGCACTGTCTCTAATATTGCAAGATTCGTATTGCAAGCCTCCTCTCCAAGCTGTACCCATAATTATGGGTTATTTTCAAGGCCGGTTGCTGGTCCCTGACCCACCACAAACCTATGTGAAACACTGTCTACTCTTCTCATATTGACAGTCTTCTATTTTCCTGTACTTAACATAAGAAAAGTAACAGAAGAAGGGTCAACGAATTAACTATTTTTCTTTAACTACTCAATAGAGATAAACATAAAATGAATACACTTATCTGTTTTATTTCCCAAAGGCCACTATTTTTGAAACTTGGCTCTGATACCACTTGTAATGTACCCACCTACTTCATATAATCTTACCTTGTTAATTTTTTTTTTACATATAAGTCAAATGTTGAGCCCCAAACTTGCATATTAAATTTTACATATTAACTTTACATAACTATTAAATATCAAATACACCATTCATGTAATATCAGAGAATTTATGTTGTGTTGATGGAAAAACTTTCCAGTAGAAGTTTTGACGATGGCATTAATGCAGGGTACTCTCACCCCTTTTCCATCAACTGTCGGCGCTGTCTGCTCTTAACGTCTGGCTTGGAAATTTATTTTTCATCGGCTCTACCACGTGATGAGGTATGGCCAACGTACACTCTGACTTCGTGCCCCTCGGGCTTCTCCCCTCATTGACGATGTGGATGCATCTACGCCCATCCAAGGGCTATGCTTAGTTCGATGTACTCCACCCTTGTTTATCCAGTAGTGTGGAGACTCTCTATCCATTTGCACAGGGTTTTGTTTTAGCTTCGCCTCTTCTCCTTCGTGCCGAATGGTCCAGAACTCCTTCGCGTCGAATGGTCCAAAACTCCTTCGCATTGAATGAACCAGAGGGTCTATGGACACAGCCGAGCTCAGGACTGTAATCGACTCGGTTCTTGCAACAGTAGTGTTCTAGTAAGGGTTTATTAATGCAAAGTTCTTAAATTCTTCGAATTTTCCTTTCTCTCAGGTTATCATTATATTTTATATCCAAATATCTAACAGTTTCTTTGTTTTTCCTTTGTCCTATGGTTGAGGGGACATGCTTCCGGCCTCTAGAAGTCACCAAAGGTCTTGGACAATGCTCCCCAGGTTCTACCCCTTCAGCGCTGGCTATCAGGTAAGCTTCCTAGAATTTTTCTCCCGAGGGTTTCTATTTCTAGATATGTTGCGAGTTGCAAACTCTGGGTCGTTGAAAAGAAGGGGTTCTTCCATTTTTTTCAAAACCCTGTGACCGAAGTGTTTATGATTTCTACTTCTTTTATTGTATCAGATTGGTGGCGAATTCTATAATGCCAGTCAGGGTTTTCTCTGCGGCTCTTTCCAGGGTTAATGGAATTTGTTTCCTGGTTATTTCTCAAAACCATGGCCTTGGTTATCCTGGCGCACCGTCCAACTTGACATGCCCTCAGGCTTGTTTTTAAATTTTGCTGATACGCTATATATTTCATCCATTATAAATAGGAACTGCTATGGATATAATTTCTGGGTTGAACCCATTGTAGCTTACTCCCGTTTCTCTTTTTCGTTGAGTACATTCTTGTATTTTCCAACTTCTGATAGGGTCCTTGGGACCAAGGTGTATGATAAATTTTTTAAATGCATGCCGAGATATACCAGAACCATAAGCCTTCTCTTTATGCTAATAATGATCCGATCTCCTTCAGGACTCTTTAAGTTTTAATTTTCTAAAGTTTACTGTATATTCAAATGCATAGTTCGATTCCAAGAAATGTTGTCATGTATATTCTGCGTGTTTTATGAGGTTTCTGGGTACGCAGTCTTTAGCACGGTTAACGATGGTTTTGGTTTAATAGCCCTTGTTGAATATGGTATATGCTTTTGGGTCTGAACCTTATGGTACTGCTAATCCTCTCAAGCATACAACTTTCACGTAACCTCTTATGCTTTTAATCTACTCCTCAGAGTTTTGGTTATGTTCTTTTTCTTACTTTTATCATATTTTGCTTCACCATCCAATGTTAATATAGCTACATGATTTACTTCGCTGTCGAATGTTAATATAGCTACAGCATTTGCTTCTCTATCGAATGTTTAATATAGCTACATGATTTACTTCGATGTCGAATGTTAAAATAGCTATAGGATTTGCTTCACTGTCGGATATTTAACATAGCTACATGCATGTAGGAAAAGAAACGGTTTTGGATTTAGATTCAATATTCATGCGAGACTGCTTTGCCTCTCTGCAATTTCTTTAAAATCTTTCATAGTTGTCTCTCCGCTAATTGTGTTCCGAGGGTTTGAATCTGCCCTCTAGATTTTTCCTGCATTTCTTTGTGTTTTGGAATAATTAAAGAAAGAGCTCTTATATGGTCATTCTATTAATTAACTATATGGATTCTTGTCTTCTACGATGATAGTCTCTTGCTATACCTGAGTCTGCTATATTCTTTGAACTCTCTACAAATAGTTTATGGTTAGTTATCTACAGACTTCTCTTGCAGTTATTTCCCGTTCATAAATAAAAAGAAAACTCTTACACAGACTACTAACTCATATATTTGTAAAGATATACAGGAGAGGACACCCATCTATCCTCTCGAATTCCTCTACTGTTCACTGTAGAGAAAGCCTTCCACAACAATTTTAACAAAAGTATGTTACATAATAAAGTTCACACAACAGTTTCCCTCAGAGGTTTCTTTACTTACCTAGTTCTTTTGGTTGGTAAAGATCTCCTTGAAAGTTCACTCGAGCCTAGGACTCCTGCTGCCTCTCAACCACCCGACCATGAGATTTATCTTTTAGGACTAGAATCTCCCCCCTAGCTTACTTGCTAGACGACAGTCTTCCGCAAGTTACTTGCACATTGTGCAGGGCTATCTAATCATCATTAGAATTAGCCTCTTTTCTCTTTCTCTACCTGTCTCTACAATGCAGATTTTCCTCTCCTCCCCTCATTTTCTCTGGAAACTCTTCCAGTTAGGGGAGGTAGTTAGCGTTGCAATCACAACAATTGTTTTTTTTCCCAAGAGAAAACTTCCTCCTTGAGAAGTTACGAGCTTTTAAAAGAAAACATTTCTTTTCTCTCATAATAAAACAAATATTATTAAATTTCAAACATATAATAATATTTTGTATTTACCACACTAAACCAAATATTTACATTTCTCCGGGGCATTACAATGTATAAATTAATATCATATCTTAAACAACTTTGGAAACTTTGCATTATATATTAATATATATTCTTTTAGAAATCCCTAATATAGTTTTATAATAAAAAATTAAACAAACATATTCTTAAAAAAAGCATTTCATTTATTATATTAATATCTACAGAATTTATATAATTGAATATTTTTTATATAAATTTTTATGAAAAATTTACTTTATTTTTTAATGGCTACCCCAAAAAATATCTTATTTAATTTTCTAATATCTGAAAGTAAATAGTTATTAACATTACCATAATTTATTCACGAGGAATAAATAAAACAAAAACACATATCTAAAATTCCATTTATATAAATATAATATACTTTTTTTTTAAAATTTTTTTTTTTTTTTACTCTATTTTATTAATCGTACTCCAAATATTCACTAAAATACTTATTAGTAATTTTTTCGATGTCCCACATGTAAATAGTTATTACATACCCTAACTATTCATCGTACTCCAAATATTCACTAAAATACTTATTAGTAATTTTTTCGAGATCGCACATGTAAATAGTTATTACATACCCTAACTATTCCATAAGAACTAGTTACTTCCCAAAACACCCAAAACGTTATTAGTTAGTTTTCCAAACTCTACACTTAGAGAGGAGGATTTAGCTCGAAAAAATAATAGTTTTTTCAACATGATTTTCACGAAGTATTATGGAATCTAGATTATAAGTAAAATTTGAAGATTCTCTCTGTTCTTAAGGGTATTGATTATATTTCCATAATTAAAAAATATTCAAACATTTTAAAATGGTAAACTATAATGTTATTTGTAATTCACTAGTATCAATTGTAAGGTTATTTGTTTTGTTTATGAAGTTGTTGGATTGTAAGGTTATTTGTTTTGTTTATGATGTTGTTGGATTGTTTTATATGTTAAAAATTTTTTGGTAAAAATTACATCATTATAGTTTTGTGTATGTTTTTTTGAGATAAAAATCATATTAATAGAGTTTTGTAGACTCGTTTAGAACTATTAGTGTGGTTTATTGTCAAGACTAAATGAAGAACAAACGTCAAGTTAAATAGATGAAGAGAAGATGAATAACAAGCATCAAGTTAAATAGATCAAGAACAAGCATGAGTTCAATATATGAAGAGAATTTTTTTTAGTTGTTATAATATAGTTTGACTAAATAAATAATATTATTAAGAATTTTTTTTTTTAAGTTTTACCATGTATTATTTCATTTAGTTTTAATTTTTTAGGATTAATTGTTTCCATTATCTAAATTTGACCAAAATATTATTTTTCATTTATTGTTTTGATTATTTAAGTTTCAACCAGATATTTTTGGTTAAGTTTGACTATTTATTTTCTTTTAAATTTTTAGGATTAATTGTTTTGATTATTTAAGTTTGACTCAAATATTATTTTTATTATGATATTGATTTTACTAATTGTTTTAGTATTTTGATTATTTATGTTTGATCTAAATATCATTTTTATTTTTACATATTACTTTCATTAAGATTTTCTTTTGATTAATTATTTTCCTTAATTCAATATTAACAATTATATTCTAACCATTATTTCTTTATATTAAAATATTATTTTAAGTTTATTTACATGAAAAAATTATTTTTAATAATATTATTTATTTAGTCAAATCTAACCAACTAAAATATTTTCTCTTCATCTATTTAACTTGATACCATGAACTTGTTCTTATCTTGTCGTGACCAAGAACCACATATGGTTTCAACCACACGAGATGATGAACCACATATGGTTTCAACCACACTAGATGGTTCGAAACCGTTGACAAAACACTGATAATGTGATTTTTATGTAAAGTTTTCTTACATTTCATAATATAGATCACATAGCATAAATTCAATCATTTTATTTATTTATTTGTTATTTATTTATTTATTTTTTTGAGTAAGCTTAATTCTATTAAAAAGAGGAAAAATATTTACAGAGTGGCTGAAGTCAGTTCATTGCTGTGATAAGAGCCATCATTCCAGAAAAAACATAAGCATCATTCCAGAGAAAAACACATGACCAAGTGTTGAACCCACCACATGGAGACCCATACATCAAAAAACATGGAGACCCGTACATTAGAAACCAGAGGATATCCATAGCCGAGTTACCAAAATAAACTAGCCCGAGGATTGCCAAAAACATGACCAAAACGATAGACCACCGTCAGCGAGAGCAGGCTAATCATCAGGCTATTTCTCCACAATTCAGCACCATCCGAATTCCGGTTCATCAGCAACAGGAGCAACGAACAGAACAGAAGGTCCGAGGTCAACAGGCAGCATCTTCGTACCCTGTGTGCCTGCACCCAGTTCAACCTGAACATGTTGTGGCATCATACCAATACCAAGCTGGAACGCAGGGGGAGGACCAGCAGCAGCACCCGAGCCTCCCGTATGAGTGTTTGAACCCTCCATTTGCGTAGTCTCATAGAAGACCACAGATATGTGGGTGGTAATCCGAGGCTGATGCAGAGAGCTATTAAAGGTGAAAATGGCGGACCCTGTCAAAGATGGAGGCCCCCGGGATTGATTTGAGACGTGACGCCTTCCGCTCCCACTACAGATGCTTGTATATCGACCCGTAAACAGTTCACTGGTGGCAGGCGAGTCTGAAGTGGAGTTGGTAGTGGCGTGTCAGGGTTGGCCTCTACGGCACCCCATTCTCTGATGAAGATGAGCCATTGTAGAAAGGGCAGAAGAAGGATTACAACTAGGCTCCACATTGAAGCTCAGAGGACCAACAGATACGGGAGAGGACCAACAGAGATGAGAGGACCAATAGAGACGAGAGGACTTGTTCTTCTCAATCTCCCACCTGTCCCCTTCCAAGACCGTGCATAAGACAGAGCAAATGAACAAGGGGCCAGAAACTATGAATGAAATGATCAGAAGCCACCTCTCAGAGCCAGAAACCCGAACAGAGTCCTGGAGATGATAACCAAGCCTATAAACCTCCAGAATGAAACCCAAACATAGCATTCTCATCACAGGCCCAGGACCAACAGAGAGAATCAGGAGATGATCAGAGGTGAGGGGATGCGCCCAGCTCAACGACTCACAATGCTTCAACTTGCAACTGGCCAGGCCCTCCTTGATAGTCCCCAACCATAACTGCTTCATTGATGGTGGCCGCAATCTCTTGCGGGTAGCAGCTTGCGGAGGAGGATACCATAGCAGTGGACGCGCAGAGTGAACCTGAATCACTTGACGGGGGAGTATAATGGCTCACATGCCAGGCTCTCCTCCCCGAATTTGCATTTATCTCCTGGTACAGGGTGGGCAGGTGTCGCGCCACCTTGCTCCACCCCCATCCCATCAAGTTATTCGCAGCGTTAGTCACCTGCATCCGGGGGAGCTGCATCTTTTTGAACCAGCATGGTGCATTCCTGGGCATGATCACGATTTTGAATAATGTGAATTGTGCCAGAAAGTAGAGTGTGTCTCTCTTCCACCCCCAAGTTAGCTAGGAGATCAACAACCTTGTTGCCATCCCTCTTGCTATGATTGAAGATAATGGCTTGATTGTTGTGGAGATGGCGTTCTATGGCCTCCAGCCTAGCCTTAAGCCTCCAACATTTGGCTATTTTCCTCGCATGACTCCCATTTTGAAGTTGTTTGGCAATGTTGATGAGAATTTTGGAGTCCCCTTCAATTTCCAGGGGCTGGAGGTTGAGATCCTTGGATAGGAGTAGCCCTTGCCAAAGCCTTTCTAGCTATGCCGAGTTTTTGGTGTCCAAACCTATCTTCCCAAACTAGATAAGAATTGGAGATCCTTTGTAGTCTCTGAAAACACCCCCAAATCCTGCATTTTTGGGATTGCCCTTGGAAGCGCCATCAAAATTAAGTTTGATTGTGTTTTTTGGGGGAGGGGTCCAAGAGTTCTTCCTACTGTTGTTGCACATAGATAGGGTGGGGGAGTGAGTTCCCAGTGGGAGGTGCAAATTCCAGTTTGCCCAAATGGCCTTTTCATTAGCTGTAGAGGGAAGGTCATCCTGCGTCCAGTTGCCAATCGCCAAGGTCTCCTGGAGGTTATGGCAAAAGTTGCCCCATATAATTTCTAGTGGAGAACTTTGATCCTTGAATATGCGCTTGTTCCTTTCTTTCCATAAAGTCCAGAGGAGGAGACCAGGAATTATTCTCCAGAGGTGATTGAGAATTCCACTTTTGTAGGGGTTCTGGTGCCACTGGCGCAATGAGTCGAGGATGTCTATTGATCCTCTGCAATTTCATTGACATCGAAAGCTGGCTTTCTCCCACAATTAATTGGCCAGAGAGCATGAATCGAGGAGGTGCTAAAAGGTTTCCTCCTGGTTTTTACAGTTGACGCACATAGATGGTCCATGAAAGTTCCTGCGTCTGAGATTGTCCCAGGTGAGGATTTTGCGGTGCCCCACCAAACAGAGGAAAAGAGAGACTTTGGGCCAAATGCCTGAAGACCATATTTGGCTCCAAATGGGATCCAGGGGTTCCGAATCCGAGCAGATGATCTTGTAGGCCTCTTTTGTAGTGAAAGTTCCCCTAGGTGTGTATCCCCATCGAAGGATGTCCTTGTCCTCCGAGAATCTAATTCATCGATTTTGGAGCTCCCTCTCCAAAAGCTGCTGAGTGTGATGATCTGCGTGCTCAATTATTCGATTGCTATGCTTCCATTGTTTGTATCCCTGATCTGTATCCTGGATCCAATTCTGCCAAGCTTCTTCTTGTAGCTACCCTTCCCTGTAGCGTGTGGAGTCTGTTCAAGGGTATTGTGGAGCTTCGGTAGCTGATTCCATGCATCCATCCAGAACCGTGTTGATCATCCATTTCTCACTTCCAAGAAACTGTGTTGCTGGATCATTAAGTAATGTTGTTTGGCTGCATTCCAAATTAGGGAACCTTTCATTGTGGGAGTGTATCTGATCAGGTCTTCCAGCGGTCTAAGGTTGGCGTATTTGGCTGTCCAGATGGCTACCCATGGCTTGTTGGGTGTTGTTATCCATTGCCACCAAATTTTTGCGCACATGATTGTGTTGCTGTGACTAGGGTCCCTTAGACTGATGCCCCCTTTTTCTTTAGGCTTACAAACTGTGGTCCACCTTACCAAGGCCCATTTGCGGTGGGTACCAGTGGCGCCCCATAGGAAATTACATTGAAGGGCTTTTATTTTTTTGATTACCCATTTGGGCGTTGCCAAGATAGATAAAAGATAAAGAGGCATAGACTGAAGAACCGCTTTGATTAGAACCAAGCGACTGGCAATGTTCAGAGCTCTATGAGTCCAGAGATTTAAGTGAGATTCTAGCTTCTCAAGGAGAATACGCCAGGAAGGGTGCTTTAAGGCGGAGGCAATGAGGGGGGCTCCAAGGTATTTGGAGGGAAGAGAGTCAATGGTGAAGCCCAGGATACGAGCAATGGCGAATTGGGTGACAGGGGGGGTATGGAAGAAGTAGATTTGAGATTTAACCTTATTGATGCTAGTGCCTGAAGCTTCTGAAAAATCGTTCAGCATGGATTTAAAAAGAGAGACTTCCTGAACGGAAGGGTACCCAAAAAGCATATTATCGTCCACAAATTGTTGGTGAGATATCACTGGAAAATTGTGGATGGATAAGCCTTTGAGTTTCCTGGAGAGGAGGGCTTGCTTAATGTGACGACCCAGGCCTTCAGCCATTAGCACAAAAAGGAAAGGGGAAAGAAGACCACCTTGCCTATTACCTCTAGAAGGGCTGAAAGGATGGGAGGGGATGCCATTAATGAGGATAGAGAAAAAAGTAGAAGATATAAGGCTCATCACCCATTGCACCCACATAGGCGAGAAACCGAAAGTTGTTAACATTTTTTGTATATAGATCCAACTGAGCTTATCAAAAGCTTTTGAGAGGTCGAGCTTGAGAATCATACCTACTTGTTTGGAGTGCTTGAGGGAGTGTATGATTTCATGAGAGAGGATGATGCCGTCCAAAATCTGTTTGCCCTCTACATAGCTCGACTCTTCCGGTGAAATGAGCATGGGTAGTAACGGCATTAACTTGTTGGCGATTACCTTGGATATCAATTTGTATATGACATTACAAAGTGCTATTGGTCGAAATTTGTCCGGGGTTCTGGTGATCTCCTCTATGGGGATAAGCGCCATGAAGGTAGAGTTGAGAGAGGGTAGAAGCTAGTGAAGGGTACATGACTCCTCCACCACTAACCAGACTTCTTCTTTTATCAGTTCCCATAAGGTGTGGAAGAACGTTGTGGTGAAGCCATCCGGGCCAGGGGCTTTGCCTTCCTTGAGTTGATGCATGGCTGCGTCCACCTCCAGTTGCATGATAGGATGTAGGAGGAGTTCGTTATGCTCTGCTGTAATGATATTGGGCACATTAGTGATGATTTTTTCTATGGCCGGCGTCCTGTCCACTTGGGGCTCTTGATGAACCTGTTGGAAGTGTCTTAGGAACTCCTGCTCTATCTCAGCATGATTTTCCAATCTCTCCCCCTCTGGATTTTGAATGAACGAGATGGTATTGTGCATTCTTCACTGAATTGTGGTTCGATGGAAAAATTTGGTGTTCCTCTCTCCTTCTTTCAGCCTTCTAATCCTAGACTTTTGCCTCCACAGGATTTCCTCCTGATTCCTTCTTTCCTCTGATTGGTTATGAATGCGCTGTTCCTAAGCAAGGGTTTCCTCATTGTGTCCTTCTGAGATGATGTGTTGCTGGAGTTCTGCCATTTCCCTGTTTAAATTCTGCTGTGCTTGAAAGATGTTGCCGGATGTCTCTTTGTTCCAGCTCTTGATTTGGGCCTTGAGGAATTTGAGCTTTTGCTAGAACTGAAACATTTTTGAACTAACTGGTGGAGGGAAAGAGGTCCATACTGATCTGATCAAGTCTTTGAATGTGGGGTGTTAGAGCCAAAAATCCTCAAAGCGAAAAGGTCGCCTTTTTACATCCCCTGGTCTTTCACATTGGAGGGTGATCGGCCAATGATCCGAGCCTGAGTAAGGGAGAATTCATGCCGAAAGATCTCCTCCTAGATGCACTATATTGTCAGAGAGGAGGAATCTATCAAGTTTGGATGCAATTTTCAGCCTTGCAGTTCTTTGACTACTCCATGTATGCGTGCCATTGCAAAATTGCATGTCAATTAGAGTATTGTTTTGAATGAAATCTTTGAAGTGGATGGCTTCCTGCTCCAATCTTGCTCGCCCGCCTCTTTTTTCTTCTATCTTGGTTATCATGTTATAATCGCCCCCTATGATCCACAACGGGTGGACTCTGTTGATATTGAGGTCTGCTATTGTATTAAGAACTGCTATTTTTTTGCTGGCTACTTGTGGCAAATAAATGTTGGTTAGATGACCATGCATATTGGTGCCTAAAATGTGAAAGGTTGCCTGAATCATGTGATGTGTTGCATGGATGTCTGTCAGCTCAATCGCTTGAGTATTCCATGCAATATCCAAACCTCTCGAAGCCCCTGTGGCGTCCACTGCTAACTAGTGACATTCTAGCCATGCTTTGGAAAGAATGTTCCCAAGAGTGATACTGTTACACTTTGTTTCTTGTAGAAAGAAAATTTGTGGCTGCTCCTGCTTAATCATGTTTTTATTAATCTGAGTTTCCCGGGGCCGTTGAGCCCTCTTATATTCCATGAGATCAGCTTCATGATTCACTGATGTGGGTGGGCTTGTAGTACTTAGTTAACTTAGCACACCTGCCTGAATCCACCAAAATTTTCCCTAGCGCAATGGTTCGCTGGAGATCTTTTCTTCTCCCTCGATTTTTGGAGTCTTTAGGGGGTAAGCCTCCATCCCAATGACTGCCCGGTTGGATGCTAAGCTACTGTTGCTGGTAGGCCCTGGAGATGATGACTTCCAGTTTGTTGATATGGAGCTCTGATATTTTATCATAATCCCTTTTTTTGCAGAATTGCTCCATCGCCAGGATGTCAAGACCATTTAGGTCAATGCTCTCAAGTTCTTCCTCCATTTGTTGTACCTGGTTTTCCTCATCTATAATGAAAGTTGGGCTTATGGATTGACTAGGAATATCATCAACCTCCATGTCTTTTACTTTTCTGTCTGAGATCTTGCTAGCCATCTTGGGGGAATCCGAGGAGGTGATAGGGGAGTGGGGCCTAGGGGGGAACCGGAGGGGTAAGGGGTAGCAGGGGAAGCTGAGGGCTTAGGATTGGGGGATGAATGCAGAAGATGGTCGGTTGAGGGGTTAGCAAGGACCTCAAAACTCTTGCTTGTTGAAGGAAGGGAGGAAGCATCCTGCTGGGGTTTTTTCCCTGAGGGGGCTTTCTTGTGAGTTCTCTTATGGGAGGCCACTTTAATGAAGCCATCTTGATCTGGCTTCTCTAAGGGTGCAGCATTTAGGGAATTGAGATTGAGAGGACAATCTCTAAAGAGATGACCCAGAGCATGGCATCTTCGGCAGCGAAAGGGAACATGTTCATAATCCAGAGGTTGAACCCATTCAAAATCATCATGAAGAAGACTTACCGAGTGCGGGAGGGGTTTGTCCAGTCGCATGAAGACATAAATATGGGCATAGGAAGTGTATCTGCGCAGCTTCGTTTCCTCCGCCGATTTTACAAACTCCCCCAGCCCATTTCCTATGTCCTTGAGAGAGTCTTCATCCTAGTACTCTGCTGGAAGCAAGTACATCCTGATCCATACTGTAGCCCAACTAAGGTCCTCCTTATCCGGGTTAAACCTTTCCACCCATGCTCTTAGGTACAGGCCCGCTGAGTTGAAGAAATAGGGCCCTTCATCAATGATTCAGTCCCTGTCTTCTATGCAATGAAAGATCACCGTAAAGAACCCTTTTGGTCCTAGTTGCAAGGTAACATGGCCTTTAGGCTTCCATTTGGTTGAGATCCAACCTTGCAGTGCCTTTTTCGTTGGCCAAAAACCGATAAATTTTCCAATAAGTGGATGGTCCTTCATGAATTGGATTTGTCCATTGACCCTGTGGCTGGGCAGTTTGATCTTGGGCCGTTCAGCAGCCACTGGTTTACAGGTCTTTGATGTGATCCTGTGCCTTTCCTCTGTCTCTGGTTTTCCATCTGATTTCTTGTTGCCTTCTTCTATCTAGTGCGTGGACTTGTTTGTATTCTACTGTCGCGGAAGGCTTTCGTGGTCCTCTTCTTCGTGCCTTGGTTCAGAGGACAAGGAGGTTGGTTCCACTGGAGGCTTGCGAGTGGACGATGGGGAGGGCTTTAAGGCCCCCCCCATGGGAAAAACCCATTACCTCGATGGAGATCCAAAGGCGGGTTTGTTAGTTGTTGATAGTCGATCGTTCTGCAAGGAGCAGGGAGTGTGCAGGGTGTGCAGACTTCGCTGTCATAGTGTTTTCAGAACTCTAGTTCCCAGATCCCGCAAACCCGTGCAGAAAAAATCAAAAAATAAAAATAAAAAAA
>APFE031084944.1:115899-137236 GCA_000404065.3 Pinus taeda | reverse complement strand
CTCTGCAGGCTTGCTCCTCGCTCCTTCCTCCTCGCTCCTTGCTCTTCCTTGCTCCAAACTCTTGCTCTTCAAGCTCTTCCAATTCTTCAAACATTCACAATGAAATGTTTTTAGGCCCAAAGGGCCTTTTAAAACAAAAAAAAATTTAAAAAATTTTGGTTTTTAACGGGTCCGCGGAATTTTTTTCCGCCGACCCGCTCCCGGCCAGCTCAAAATCGCTCCCGAAGCGATTTTTTAAAGCCCGGGAGCGATTGGGAGTGATCGCTCCCCGATCGCTCCCGGGCTTTAAAAATCGCTCCGGGAAAGACGGAGTGGCCGCTCCCAAAATCGGTAGGGAGCGAAAATTTTTAGGTAGGGAGTGCGCTCCCGAAAATCGCTCCCGTCTGGGAGCGATTTAGGGAGCGCGCTCCCGAGCCGCTCCCGCCCGGAGCGCGCTTCGGGAGCGGGTTCGAAGGGGGGGGGCGCTCCCCCGCAACTATGGCTACGACAAACAACGAATAAAATCACAGCTGCAATTTTCACCATAAAAATACAATGGAAAATAAAATACTAAAAATTGAGAAATTCTAGCACACACAAGAATTTTGACACAGTTATTTTTGGACAATTGTCTTTGAAAAACCCAATGTGGGAAAATCGGTGCAGCAAATGGGGGTTTTAGTATTATTCTTCAGCAACAATTCTGAGTACAATAATTTGGATGCCCTACTGGCGATCTAATCTGAGGAAACTACTGACAAAATTATCGTGAGAATTTTCTCTCACCCCATAGCTAATTTCGACCTCTGAAATTGCTTCCCTAGCCTCTACGTTGAGCCTCTTGTGTCACCCTTTGTGCAGAGCTTACACTGGCCCTATGAGAATTTTGGCCTTCCTTCCTTTGCCTCTTCTGGGGACTGGAAACCTTCCTCCTGGAATGCTGCTACCCTCCTCTTCCACCTGCTACTCACCCTCTGGCTCTATCTTCTCTGCTGAGCTACTGCCATTGAGAAAATTGAACTGCTTGAGAAACTGAGTATTTGCGCTGGTGTATCTCCATCTCCACATTGAGCTCCTCTTAGAATCTACTGTTGGAGCACCAATGACCAAGATTAAAAAATAATCGATGGCTAGGATAATCTCTGGATTGATCCGTGTGAGTTTCTAGATGATTATCGCTTTGAATTACTTAATACTGATTAATTAACCATATTTCTTAAGTTTAGACTTAGGAAATATTTAAAAGTTGGTTAATAATATAATTAAGTCATTTCTTGGCAGAAATTCTAGAAACGATTTTTGGGTTTTGGAGATCTCATGTATTCTAGCCTCTCCACCAAATTTCGTGGCTAGAACACATCCGATGCTACAAAAACTAATGCTCCCTCTTAGTGAGGAATGTGTTCTAGTGCTGCACTTCCTGCCACAACAACTCGTCTTTGCATCATCTCCTGTCACGTTGCTGATTTTTGGCTGTTGCGGCTCACCAACCAATGCGCAACTCTGATATACGCTGCATCTGTGTTGCTGCTGCTCACCAACCACTGCGCAACTCTGATATACGCTGCATCTGTGTTGCTGCTGACCTTGTTGTACTGTTGCCAACATTGCATCCGCACTGAAACTCCCTCTCATCTGTTGCTACTGCAACTGAGAATCACCTAAGGTAATCTGCGTCTGCTACTGAAACGAGTTCTCCACCATACCCATTTGTTCTCTAAAATAGACGAACTTAGCTCTTCCTAGAGCTTTCATGAGTATATCTGCAACCTGCATTTCTGTGGAACATACTGTAGTTGGACTGCTACACGTTGTACACAATCTCTGATGAAATGACATCGAATATCTGTGTTTTGACCTGTCATGAAATAAGAGATTCTTAGAGAACTTTATGCAACTTTGATTATCACATTAGACATGGGCAGCCTCTATCATCTGTCAGAACAAGCTCACTAGCATCTTCCGAAGCCATATAGCTTTGGACATAGTTGTGTGTGCTGCCATATACTCTGCTTCTACAGAGCTCAGTGCTACTGACTTCTGCTTCCTACTGCACCAAAAAACCATTCCTGTTCCAACACTGAAGTAGTACCCAAAGGTACATTTCCTGTCCATTGAACTGCCAACCCAATCTGCATTTGTGAATCCACATAATCTGACATCATCTCCTCGGATATATCTTAACCCATACTCAATTGTGCCACACACATACCTCAAAATGTGCCTCGCTACTGCCCAATGTACCCTCTTCGGCTCTACCATGAATTGACTAAGGGTATTGACTGCGAAGTAAATATCTGGCCTCGTATTGACTAGATACATGAGAGATCCAATAGGTTGTCTATACAAGGTTGTGTCGACATCCTTGTCATCCAATGCATCTATCTTCTTCCAGTTGGTGATCATGGGTGTAGACATGGGTCTGCAATCCTGCATTTTGAACCTCTTCAGAATATCTGTAGCGTATCTCCCTCGTCCAAGGAAGATCTCCCCATCCTTTTGCCAAACTTCCAATCCTAGGAAATAGTGCATCAACCCCAAATCCTTCTTGTCGAACTCTGTTTCCAGGTTCCTCTTGCAGTCCTCTATGAGCCCTGATGATCTTGTCAAAAAGAGATCCTCCACATACAAAACTAGAATGATTTTCTCACTCTCTACCTTCAAATAGTAAAGGTTGGGATCTGTGTCACTCTTGACAAATCTCATCTGCTGCAAGTAGCTGTCAATCCTACCATACCATGCCTTGGGAGCTTGCTTGAATCCGTATAGATCTTTCTTCAGTCTGCACACATGAGTGCGCCTCTCATGAGTCTCGAAGACCTCTGGCTGTTCTATGTACACTTCTTCATCTATCACTTAGAACTGAGAGCTATGCTTGGAGTGGTGGAGACACTTGAGTAGGCCCTTCTGGCCACTTAGCCCTTTTTTCCTCTTTGGGGGTGGGGGCCAGGGGGGAGGTTCCCGCGAGGTTTTCCCTCTTTATTCATTTTATGAGGATCTTTTATTTATTGTACCTGAGTACCTAACATGGCATCTTGGTTGGGACTTAGTTTAGTTAAGTGAGTTAAGATGAAGCGAGGGTGTTGGAATATAATCCTAACATCTACATTTATCTTTTAGCCTAAGTATCCTTGACTTAGCCACATGCACTAAAAAACATGTTCACATTTGGTTTGTGGTAAACTAGCTCGGTGGACCAACTTTCCCTTGTTTTTTGCCTTTAAAGGCTTCATATTATGGAAATATTGGCCCAACCACTTTCCTAAACCATTTAGACATCTAAGTGCATGTTCACGAACCGAAAAACTCAATGTGGGAAAACTGGTGCAACAGATGGGGGTTTTATTATTATTCTTCAGCAACAATTCTGAGTACAATAATTTGGATGCCCTACTGGCGATCTAATCTGAGGAAACTACTGACAAAATTATCGTGAGAATTTTCTCTCACCCCATAGCTAATTTTGACCTTTGAAATTGCTTCCCTAGCCTCTGCGTTGAGCCTCTTGTGTCATCCTCTGTGCAGAGCTTACACTGGCCCTATGAGAATTTTGGCCTTCCTTCCTTTGCCTCTTCTGGGGACTGGAAACCTTCCTCCTGGAATGCTGCTACCCTCCTCTTCCACCTGCTACTCACCCTCTGGCTCTATCTTCTTTGCTGAGCTACTGCCATTGAGAAAATTGAACTGCTTGAGAAACTGAGTATTTGCGCTGGTGTATCTCCATCTCCACATTGAGCTCCTCTTAGAATCTACTGTTGGAACACCAATGACCAAGATTAAAACATAATTGATGGCTAGGATAATCTCTGGATTGATCCATGTGAGTTTCTAGATGATTATTGCTTTGAATTAATTAATACTGATTAATTAACCATATTCCCTAAGTTTAGACTTAGGAAATATTTAAAAGCTGGTTAATAATATAATTAAGTCATTTCTTGGCGGAAATTCTAGAAACCATTTTTGGTTTTGGAGGTCTCATGTATTCTAGCCTCTCTACCAAATTTCGTGGCTAGAACACATCCGATGCTACAAAAACTAACACTCCCTCTTAGTGAGGAATGTGTTCTAGTGCTGCACTTCCTGCCACAACACCTCGTCTTTGCATGAACTCCTGTCATGTTGCTGATTTTTGGTTGCTGCTGCTCACCAACCACTGCGCAACTCTGATATATGCTGCATCTGTGCTGCTGCTGCTCACTAACCACTGCGCAACTTTGATATATGCTACATCTATGCTGCTACTGCTCACCAACCACTGCGCAACTCTGATATACGCTGCTGCTGATCCTGTTGTACTGCTGCCAACATTGCATCCGCACTGCAACTCCCTCTCATCTGTTGCTACTGCAACTGAGAATCACATAAGGTAATCTACCTCTGCTACTAAAACGAGTTCTCCACCATACCCATTTGTTCTTTGAAATAGACGAACTTAGCTCTTCCTAGAGCTTTCATGAGTATATGTACAGCCTGCACTTCTGTGGAACATATTGTAGTTGGACTGCTACACGTTGTACACGATCTCTGATGAAATGACATCGAATATCTGTGTTTCGACCTGTCATGAAATAGAGATTCTTAGAGAACTTTATGCAACTTTGATTATCACATTAGACATGGGCCGCCTCCATCATCTGTCAGAACAAGCTCACTAGCATCTTCCGAAGCTATATAGTTGTGTGTGTTGCCATAGTTGTGTGTGCTGCCATATACTCTGCTTCTACAGAGCTCAATGCTACTGACTTCTGCTTCCTACTGCACCAAGCAACCATTCCTGATCCAACACTGAAGTAGTACCCAAAGGTACTTTTCCTGTCCATTGAACTGCCAACCCAATCTGCGTTTGTGAATCCACATAATCTGACATCATCTCCTCGGATATATCTTAACCCATACTCAACTGTGCCACACACATACCTCAGAATGTGCCTTGCTACTGCCTAATGTACCCTCTTCGGCTCTACCATGAATTGACTAAGGGTATTGGCTGCGAAGTAAATATCTGGCCTCGTATTGACTAGATACATCAGAGATCCAATAAGTTGTCTATACAAGGTGGTGTTGACATCCTTGTCATCCAATGCATCTATCTTCTTCTAGTTGGTGATCATTGGCATAGACATGGGTCTGCAATCCTGCATTCTGAACCTTTTCAGAATATCTATAGCATATCTCCCTTGTCCAAAGAAGATCTCCCCATCCTTTTGCCAAACTTCCAATCCTAGGAAATAGTGCATCAACCCCAAATCCTTCTTGCCGAACTTTGTTGCCAGGTTCCTCTTGCAGTCCTCTATGAGCCCTAATGATGTTGTCAAAAAGAGATCCTCCACATACAAAACTAGAATGATTTGTTCACCCTCTACCATCAAATAGCAAAGGTTGGGATCTATGTCACTCTTGACGAATCTCATCTGCTGCAAGCAGCTGTCAATCCTACCATACCATGCCCTGGGAGCTTGCTTGAATCCGTATAGATCTTTCTTCAGTCTGCACACATGAGTGCACCTCTCATGAGTCTCGAAGACCTCTGGTTGTTCTATGTACACTTTTTCGTCTATCACCCCGTTCAAGAAGGCTATCTTGACATCCATTTGGTGAATCTGCCATCCCATCTGAGCTACTAGGGATATAAATGACCGGATAGAAGTATATCTGGAAATTGGGGCGAAGGTCTCCTTATAATCTATCCCTTCTTTCTGTGCATACCCCTTTGCCACAAACCTAGCCTTGTATTTCTCCACACTGTCTTCTACAACATATTTGATCTTGTCGATCCATCTAGAACCTACAACTGATCTGTCTTCTGGCCTTGGTGCTACCTCCCAAACATCATTCGTCATGATAGTGTTATACTCTTCTACCATGGCATCTACCCATACCTGATGCTGTGCAACTTCCTGAACGTTGGAAGGTTTTGCAACTTGAGCTACCAATGCTTGATATCTGTTAGGCTGTCTGCGCTGTCTTTTGTTTGTCCTAGGAGTTCCAATAAACTCCTTTGCATCTCGCAATGTCTGTCGAACCTCTTTGCTGGCTTGACCACTAGTTGTGGGAGGTTCAGCCAGCTCCTCCTCATCTTGCCTCTGCTTCTCCATTTGCTAAGAACTCTCCATATTTCCTGCACTTGAGGAAATATTGGTACTGGTCACAGTACTCGATCCTTGTGACTGTCATCCCGTCTTTACCACTCGCTGGCCCTGTGGTTGCTCCTGCTGCTGGACCAAAGGAGCTTTTGTTGACTGATTTTGATCACTTGCAGGCATCTCACGAGATCTCCTGAAAGCTCGGTCCTCCATGAACTTCACGTCTCGCGTAATTGCAATCTTCCTATTGCCAGGAATGTAGATTCTGTATGCCTTTTAGGTTTCGCTGTACCCAATGAAGAACCCCTTCTCTACAGTCTGATCCAATTTGGTATGTTTATCATCTGACATGTGGCAATAAGCAACGCTGCCAAAAATTCTAAAGTGGGTAACTTTTGGCTTCTTCCTTGTGAAGACTCCTTCTGGCGTTTTCTTCCCCAATGCTCTGTGAGGAGTCCTGTTTTGAATATATACTGTTGTGTTACATGCCTTTGCCCATAGAAATTTGGGTAGATCCTGGTCATATAACATAGCTTTTGTAGCTCCAACAATGGTTTTGTTTTTCTGCTCAGCTACACCATTATGTTGTGGATTATATGGAGCTGTCCATTCTCTCTTGATGCCTTCTTTCGCGTAGAAATCTGTGAAGTCTTTATCAATGTATTCTCCACCATTATCTGAGCAGGGCACCTTGATTTTCTTCCCTATCGTATTCTTCACGAGAGCTTTAAACTCTCTGAAACTATCGAAGACCTGATCTTTGGTCTTCAAGAAGTAGATCCAGGTTTTCTTGTAATGGTCATCAATAGAAGTGACGAAATATTCTGCACCGCTGAGATTTCTAGTGGACATCGGGCTGCAAATATCTAAATGTATTAGTCCTAACACGCCATCAGCTCTGCTATCACTTCTTGGAAATGCTACCTTAACATACTTCCCAAGTATGCATCCTCAACACACATCATCTTGTTCTATACCAAGTTCTGGAACCCGTGTTACTGTTTCTCTGAGCATCCTGAGTGCTCCATGGTGTAGATGTCCCATTCTCCTATGCCATAACTCATTTAGCTCCTTCCCACTGCTACTATCACTGCCTATTAGTGCCATTGGAGAATCAATCTGAAATCGGTACAATCTGTTACTTCGAACTCCAATCTATCTTACCTTTTCCAATTTGGGTGTTTGACATACTCTTTCTTCCCTACGAAGTGAATATCATACCCCTTATCATGTAACTGGGACACTAAAATTAGGTTCATACCCAGTCCTGGCACATGCAATACATCTGTAGTGTTGGTGCTTGCTCCTGACTCCCTCTGAAAATCTATGGTACCTCTCCCTACTAGATTACATTTCATTTTGTTTCCCATAATAATCTGGAAGTCCATCTGCTCTTCCTTGTAGTTAGAGAAATATTCTCTAACCCGTGTCATGTGAGCTGATGCTCCACTATCTATATACTAGACACACTGTGAAGCTGATCCTGATAAGTAAGCAATTTCGTCCTCCAATCTAGAAGGCAAATATGAAGTCTCTTGAATGTTATTTCTGTCCATGGTTATGCTGAAGAATTTATAGTGTGCTATTCCTCTTTTCCAGCTCGACGCTAGCTCCGCTCTAGCGAACTTCTGCAAAAACCCTTTGTGTGTAGCTAGAGTTTTGCCCAACAAAAAACTGAGTTGCTTCATCTGCCTCTGGAATCACTCGATCGAATTTTTCTGCCCCTCTCAGAAAAATCGGTCTTCCTTAAGCAATTCGGCCTCCTGGCAAAACACTGCGTTGCCCTTGGGAATTTTGGCCCGCTGCTCACACTGTGCAGTGAAATTCCTTCCTTTTGCTTTTGAGCTCTCTGACTTATCAATTGTGCTCTGATACCATGTGAAAATTTTATCTATTGCAGCAACTGGAAATTATTCTTCTGACTGAAAATTTAGTTATGCAATTTATTTGACAAACAACGAATAAAATCACAACTACAATTTTCACCATAAAAATACTATGGAAAATAAAATACTGAAAACTGGGAAATTCTAGCGCACAAGAATTTTGACACAGTGATTTTTGGACAATTGTCCCTGGAAAAACCCAATGCGGGAAAGCTGGTGCAGCAGATGAGGGTTTTATTATTATTCTTCAGCAGCAATTCCGAGTACAATAATTTAGATGCCCTATTGGTAATCTAATCTAAGGAAAATACTGGCAAAATTATCGTGAGAATTCTCTCACCCCATAGCTAATATTCCTCCTTAGCCTCTGCGTTGAGCCTCGTACGCCACCCTCTATGCAGAGCTTACCTTGGGCCTATGAGAATTTCGGCCTTCCTTCCTTTGCCTCTTTTGGGGACTGGAAACCTTCCTCCTAGAATGCTGCTAACCTCCTCTTCCACCTGCTACTCACCCTTTGTCTCTACCGTCTCTGTTGAGCTACTGCTACTGAGAAAATCGAATTGCCTGGGCAATTAAGTGTTTGCACTGGTGTATCTCCATCTCCACATCGACCTCCTCTTATAATTCACTGTTGGAGCACCAACGACCAAGATTAAAACATAATCGATGGCTAGGATAATTTCTGGATCGATCCGTGTGAGTTTCTAGATGATTCTCGCCTTGACTTAATTAATACTGATTAATTAACCACATTCCCTAAGTTTAGACTTAGGAAATATTTAAAAACTGGTTAATAATCTAATTAAGTTATTTGTAAGTGGAATTTCCAGAAACAATTTCTGGGTTTTGGAAATCTCATGTATTCTAGCCTCTCCACCAAATTTCGTGGCTAGAACACGTCCAATGCTACAAAAACTAACACAAGCATCTATGGGGAGAAGGAAGGTACTCAATTCCATGAACTATGGTCACTATGCAAAATTGAAGAAACCAGATTGAATGGAAAAAGTGATGTAGAATCAAACGAGCAAACTCAAGCATATGCTGCCATGTCGAGGAGGAAAAGAAAGTTTGGGAAATTTGGTCCTTAGAAAAGGAAGAAGAATATGGTGAAAGTTCAATGCTATGGTTGTCAAGAATATGAACACTACAAGAGGGATTGTCCCAAACTCAAGAAGGGCAACAACAAAAGAGGAAGAGAAGAAGTCCATGTCACTGAAGAAGTGGAAGAAGCTGAAAAGAAGAAATCCAAAAAGGAAGAAGTAAAAGATCTCTACTATGATTGAGATAAGTCTTCTCCACCTAGTTCTTTTCAGTTTTTGTCAAATATGGATATCATGTTAGGAATTTTTAGAAGCATGATAGAATGCATCATTTTAGGAGATGGCATCGTAGGAGCATATGGCTGAAGCTAGAGCTCTTGGTAACCTCATTAGAAACATAAGTAGCACTTATAGGTAAAATGAGAATCATCTAGTATAAAGCTCATTATACATCAATGGGAAGGAGCATCTGCAAGATAAAGATAATCAGGATCCTCTGCTGGAATCTTTATTAGAGGGTTCATCTCTTGAAAGATGTCTCGGTAAGAATTCCACTTGGGATGGGATTCATTGTTTAGAAGAATGATGGTATGATGACAAAGAAATGCAACGGGTCAAAGATGATTGAAGCACTCTCAATGAAGGACAAGATGCTGCTGAAGGAAGTCTAGATGACCAAAGAAGAAAAGAGGTATGTATGCATATGCTCAATGAATCAAGTCATGTCATTATATAATTCCAGATAATAAGGATGCATGCTCTACATCATGAGCATGATCAAGTGAAAATGATCTCTTTCATTAAAAAGGATGCATAAAGGCATGGGTCACATATTAATTAGATGAAATCAACATAATATGTCCTCATATGGAATATGAGGTGGTTAACAAAAATGAAGGAACTATGATTGGGAGTTCTTGGGAAGTAATATGTGAAGAAAGAGAAAAGAAGAGATCGTGAAGGATGCAATTATGGAGAAGGCAATCAACATCCTATGACTAGAAGAATTGACTATGATATCTCCATGGGAAAGATATGAGGACCTTGGAAATGTATGAAAAGAGAGAAGACCCTTGACAAATGAATATCTTGGAGATGTGTCAATATGAATGCAGGATACTAATGTTGCAACAAGCAAATGTCATGATGAAGGGTCATTACAAAAGGTAATTCTTGATTTGATGTTCATTTTTGATTTTTCGAATAATATCTGGATGGGCTAATATAGGGCTACCTAAAGAGAAGTGTGGATGTCATCTACAACTAATACTCATGTGGAAGAATGGAAGATCGTGAAGGAGACATGATGTGAAAAAGGTAGCTGTATGAGGGAAAGACAGATATAGTCTAATGAATCACTCTCCAAGGAAAGAAGGGATGACAGGACTGCCCTGATTCAAGAAGGAAAGTGATGGATGGTCGATACCCTACATAGAAGTCCCAAAAATGAAGGCTCCATAATATTAAAAAATAAAATTCATGACATCGAATGGAGGAGGTATACAAGTAGCTAAAGGTCCCATGAGCTCCAGCAATGAATAAAAGAGCTGCTGCATAAGTCTTTCAATACAAAGTACAATACACAAGTCTTGCAACATCAAACACATTAGGCCTCCTAGGCCCAACCTTGAATCATACAAGATCCTCAGACAAGACTATTAAGGAGACATTCACAAGCCCTCCACATGACCTCTTATAGGGTTGCCTCCATATTGTTGTAAGTAGCATATATCTTTGTCTCAAGTAGCATACATGTTACTGCCATAGGAGCACGTATCACTGTTATGTGTCATGGTGATATCACTGCCAAGTATTATTGTCATCACAATCATAAGTATCACTGCCATACATCATTGTCATAAGCACAAATGTCACTACCATACATCACTGTCATAAGCACAAATGTCACTGCCATACATCATTGTCGTAAGCACAAATGTCGTTGCCATACAGCACTGTCACTAGGGCTTGATCACTAGCCCACTTGATTGCTCCTTTGCTTCCTCAAAAGTGAATCCTTAGGACTCCAAACCACTTTCCCACTAACAACCCTGATGTCCTTCACTAGGGACTGTACTTAGGGCAAGAAGCAACCCAATATACTCCTCCAACCAAACTAATCTCAGGTTGCTTCTAATATTGTTTAAATTGAACCTCATCGCCTAGCAATGCATCAAACACAAAAGACAAACATACCTCTATTCTAGTCAACATCTTTTCTACCCTAGATTGCTTCTTGGCGTGTGCATATACTTGAAATGTTTGGTCCTTTGATTAGGGTTTCCTGATATTCCATGTCAACCCTAAGACTGTGGCTCAATCTTCCTCAAAACCGTACACTGTCCTCTACGACAAACTCGGCCTTGCTCTAGCTACCTATTAGGCCTTATGACCCTCCCAAAACAAGACTTACAACCCTTTGCTCTAGTGTTACAGGGGCTCGACCCTCCTTCAAGGGACACAGGGAAACTTCGGCCTGTTGAGCAAAGAAATACCCCAACAAATCATCCACAAAATTAACTCTCAAGCTCGATCTGCAAGATTCCATAATTTGGCCCTGTCAATACACAGAAAAGATGAAGATAGGCCGCATTGATGATAGAGAATAGGCCGCGTTGTTGACAGAGAATAGGTCACATTGTTGACTAGGCTGCAAAGAATAGGTAGCATTGTTGAACAACCTCACCACATAAATGCCTCAGAGATGCACATTGAGATAGACCTCCATATGCTGGAACAAAACTTCCCTTGCCACCGAAATTTCAGATCAAGATGTGTGTGTTGAGCGTGCTTCAAATGAGCCTCAAAATGGTCTATTATATAGGCATTCAATTGGGTGAAAGGGTGCCACCAATGGAGGAGCTGACTTGAACTTGTGCCAACGTGATCCTTTAGTTGATTTGGGGTAGCATCAGATGTGCTCTAGCCACAAAAATTGGTGGAGAGGCTAAGGCACGTGAGATATCCGATACCTAGAAAGGGTTTGGGTAGATTCTAAACAGTTTGGGAGATATTAAAATAATTAATATTTTTAATGGAGTCCCTAAGTCTAAACTTAGGGAAAATAAAATATTAATGTGTATTAATATAAAATTGTGTGTAGAATGGTCCAAAAGTCATGGATCAAGCCAGATCTAATTTTAGCCGTTGATTAGGGACTTAATCTCGGCCGTTGATTTGTCAACAAGAAAAGTATAAGAGGAGGCTTGAGGGTCACTTGGAAAACACACTGAGGGAGACCAGTCAGTTCAATTTCTGGGGCGGGGTTAGCTAAGAAATTGAATCAGTGGTTTGATGAGCAGTCAGGAAGTAGTGAGTACGGAGCAAAGAGGCGGGATCAACCACTGGAGATCAGCGCTGAGGCAGGAGAGGCAGACACATGGCTTTTCAGGTAGATGCAGAGGCAGCAGAAGACTGCGCAGTCACTTGCTGGGCCTTCATGAGTGACGCAGAGAGGCCCAGGGCTGACATAGTCAATCAGGGGCTCACACAGAGGGTTAGAGAGCCATGCAGGGGTCAGCCAGGCTGACGTTGGGATTGGAAGAAATGCTAGAGAATTATTCCTCTCTATGGGTAAGCTAGTTTGGCACCCTGTTGTACAGAAGAATTACTGAATAATAAAATCCTCCCTTGCTGCATTGGTTTTCCCACATTGGGTTTTTCCAGGGACTGTTGTCCAAAATATCTGTGTGAATGTGTTAATGCTTGTGCATATGTTTATTTCTGTATTACAGTGTGATATTTGCAGCAGTGTTTATTTTAATGTTTATTGAAGTAATTCCATAAATAACTTATTGTGGAATAAGTAGGAAAAATAAATCAGTTGCTGCAGCGATAGAATTTTCACATGGTATCAAAGCAAGTAATCAGAGACAGAAAGGGAAAATCAGTTATGGGTCGAGACCACAATGCAGAGGCATCCACGTCAGGGGACTCACACAGATTTTCAGAAGACTGCACAAGAGAAAGAGATTACGATTTCTCTATGTTGGCTTCCAGGCTGGAAGAAGAAGTGCCATGTATGACTAGTGCTACATCATCAGAGGTATGGTATATAGACAGTGGAGCTTCGTGGCATATGACGGGAATCAGGGAGTGTTTCTCAAAATATCGACAAGAGAAGATGAACTTTCAGATCACCATGGAGAACAAGGCAAAGTGTACTCTAGTAGGGAAGGGTACCATAGTTTTTCAAACAAAATCGGGAGAACGGTTCCGTGCTACAAATGCACTGCATGTACCAGGATTGGGGATGAACTTACTTTCCTTGTCGCAACTACAAGGCAAGGGCTATGACGTCTACTTCATCAAGGATAAGGTATACGTCAAACACCCGAGCTGGAAAAGAAAGTGCAGATCGGGATCAAAAGTAATCCGTTGTATAGATTGCAACTAGAATCACCTATGGCACTAATAGGCAGTCATGGAGACAAGGACTTGAACGAACTATGGCACAGAAGAATGGGTCACTTGCACCATGGAGCTCTGAGAATTCTCAAGAGCACTTTAACAGGAGTTCCGGATCTGAGTACGAAACGAGATGATGTATGTAGGGGATGTGTTCTAGGAAAGCATGCCAAGGCAGCGTTTCCTAGGAGAAAACACAGGGCCAAGAGTGTACTAGGATTGATACGCTCTGATATGTGTAGACCTATGTCTGTCAAAGCTCTCAGTGGTGCCGAGTATTTCCTTACCATCATTGATGACCACTCAAGGAAAACTTGGATTTATTTTCTGAAAACCAAGGATGAGGTTTTCAGTCGATTCAAGGAGTTCAAGGCTCTAGTGGAGAATCTGACTGGCAAAAAAATAAAAGTTTTGCGCTCAGATAATGGTGGAGAATATGTCGATAAGGACTTCACTGATTTTTGTGCCAAGGAGGGCATCAGAAGAGAATGGACAACTCCATATAATTCGGAGTAGAATGGGATAGCAGAAAGAAAGAACAGGACTATTGTAGAAGCAACTAGGGCCATGATGTATGATCAGGATATGCCAAAATTCCTGTGGGCAGAAGCATGCAACACAACAGTCTATGTTCAGAACAGGACAACTCATCGGGCAGTGGACAAGATTACTCCAGAGAAAGTCTTCACTGGGAAGACACCTGAAGTTAGTCATTTCAGGATATTTGGGTGTCTAGCATATTGTCGCATACCCGAAGAAAAGAGGAAGAAGCTGGATCAGACTGCGGAAAAGGGGTATCTAGGAAGATATAGTGAGAAAGGCATATAGAATCTATCTTCCACGGAGCAGGAAGGTAGTAGTACGACGAGATGTAAAGTTCATGGAGGACATGGTTTTTAAAGATCTCGCAAGATGCCTTTCGAGGAGTAGTCGAAAGAGGAGACGTTGGTTAAGCCTCTTCAATCAACAGAAGTAAAGAATTTTTCCTCAGGCTAGGAAGATTCTCAGGATGAGGAGGAGGAGCAAACAGAAGCACCTGATGGCAAAGGAAGAACTAGCAGGGAACTTCATCAGATTCTGCGAGATGCAAAGGACTTCATCGGTGCGCCAATAAACAATAAGAGGGAGCGAAAACAATGAGATAGATATCATGCATTAGTAGCTCAGGATGGAGAGATTGCCAGTTTCAAGGAGACAACTCAACATCAAGTTTGGCTAGATGCGATGGTAGAGGAATACAACTCCATAATGGTAAATGATGTCTGGGAGGTGGTGCCAAGACCTCAAGACAGATCAGCGGTAGGTTCAAGATGGATCTACAAGATCAAATACGCTGCAGACGACAGTGTTGAGAAATACAAGGCCAGGTTTGTGGCTAAGGGGTATGCTCAAAAGGAATGGATTGACTATGAGGAGATCTTTGCCCCGGTAGCTAGGTATACATCTATTAGGACCGTGATATCTCTTGCAACCCAGATGGGATGGGAGATCCATCAGATGGATGTCAAAACGACATTTCTGAACGGGGTAATAGAAGAGTAGGTATACATTGAACAACCAGAGGGATTTGAAACTCATGAGAAGAAGTCTCATGTATGCAGATTGAAGAAAGCCTTGTATGGGTTGAAACAGGCACTGAGAGCATGGTATGGTCGAATAGATGGCTACTTGCAGAAAATGGGGTTTGTCAAGAGTGACGCGGATCCAAATCTCTACTATCTGGTTGTAGAGAATGAGCTGCTAATATTAGTATTGTATGTGGATGATCTCTTTCTGACAGGATCATCCAGACTCGTTGGGGACTGCAAGAAGAAGCTAGCCACAAAATTCGATATGAAGGATTTGGGACAAATGCACTACTTCCTAGGGTTGGAAGTTTGGCAACAAAAGGGAGAAATCTTCCTAGGGCAAGGGAGGTATGCTATAGAAATCTTGAAAAGATTTGGGATGGAGGACTGTAGACCTATGGCTATGCCAATGATCACCAACTGGAAGAAGATTGATGCATCAAAATACAAGGATGTTGATCCCACCCTATACAAGCAGCTCATAGGGTCCTTGATGCATTTGGTCAATACCAGGCAGACATTTGCTACTCTGTCAACACCCTCAATCAGTTCATGGTGGAATCGAAGAGGGCGCACTGGGCTGTAGCAAACATGTTCTCAGGTATTTATAGGGAACAATCGATTATGGACTCTTATACACCAGGAGTAAGGATATTAGATTGAGTGGATTTATTGATGTAGATTGGGCAGGAAGTTCAGTGGATTGGAAAAGTACCTCTGGGTACTGTTTCAACATTGGATCAGGGATGACCTCCTGGTGCAGTAGGAAACAAAAGTCCGTGGCTCTGAGTTCATCTGAGGCAGAATATATGGCAGCAAACACAACTTTGTGTGGGGCCATATGGCTTAGAAAATTGCTTGTGAACCTATTCAGAAGGAATATGGAGGCGACTAGAATCATGTGTGATAACCAGAGTTGCATCAAGCTCTCTGAGAATCTAGTGTTTCATGATAGGTTGGAGCATATTGATATCCGATGTCACTTTGTCAGGGGCTGTGTCCAGCGAGGCGCTGTACAGTTGAGCTACATTCCTATAGGAGAACAGGTGGCGGACATCCTCACCAAGGCCCTTGGAAGGACAAAATTTGACTACTTCAAGGAAAAGATGGGGATGGTAAAGAACCCATTTCAGTAGCAGAAATGGGAGTGATAACTGCAAGGATGCAGAGGGAGTTGTAGTGCGGATGCAGTGTTGGGAGAAAGGACCAGTAGCAACATGGATGCAGAGGGACTTGCCGTACAGATGCAACAGTGGCAATAGAAGAGCCATGGGCAATAGTACAAGATGCAGTAGTGCAGAGGATGTTGGGCAGGGAGGCTTAGCATCAGCACAGGGACCGATGCCGGATGATCAGGGTGATACTCAGTGAGGAGTATTACTAAAGCACAGTCCTCGCTAAGAGGGAGTGTTGGTTTGGGGTAGCATCGGATGTGATCTAGCCACGAAAATTGGTGGAGAGGCTAAGGCACATTGAGATATCTAAACCCAGAAAGGGTTTGGGCAGATTCTAAACAGTTTGAGAGATATTAAAATAATTAATATTTTTAATGGAGTCCCTAAGTCTAAACTTAGGGAAAATAAAATATTAATGTGTATTAATATAAAACTGTGTTAGAATGGTCCAAAAGCATTGGATCAAGCCAGATCTAATCTTAGCCGTTGATTAGGGACTTAATCTTGGCCGTTGATTTGTCAACGAGAAACGTATAAGAGGAGGCTTGAGGGTCACTTGGAGAACACATTGAGGGAGACCAGTCAGTTCAATTTTTGGAGCAGGGTTAGCTGAGAAATTGAACCAGTGGTCTGGTGAGCAATCAGGGGGCAACAAGTACAAACCAGAGAGGCGGGATCAACCACTAGAGATCAGTGCTGAGGTAGGAGAGGCAAACATAGGGCTTTCCAGGTAGACGCAGATGCAATAGAAGACTGCGCAGTCTGTAATATTCCTAATTAGCCATGGCTAATTGGAATATTCAATTTTCTTCAATTTTTGCCTTCTATAGTTATTTGTAAATAAAAAAGTGAGGAAGGGGGACATAACTCACTTTTAGAATAAAAAGTCACTTCCTAGTAGCACAACGTTGTGACTTAAAGGGGAGCCAAGGTGGCCAAAGGGGGACACAGAAATGGAGCCCACACAGACACATGGAGGAACTGCGCAGGAGGGAAGAAACACGTGGCAAGAGGGGAATCACGCAAGAGGAGGTGAGCCTTGGGATTGAGAGAGGCAAAGGCTATAAAAGAGAGAGGAGCCCCCTCATTTTGATCCTTCCTGTTATGAACATTTGTGATAGTCATTTCGACTTAGAGCATGCTGGCTGTTTAGCTAGTCTACATCACTGTTTAGTGCATTGAGTGTCTTTGTTCGGAGATCTCACCCTTAGCCCCGGGGGACTTCGAGTGCCTGCTCGGGTGAGGTATTTCCATTGGCATTCCAGCAGTAGTTTCATCAGTATTTCAGCAGCAGTTCCATCAGCAACACTGAGAGGAGGACGCAGTTCTTTCTGGAAGGAGTCTGGATTGAGGGTTTGCAGGAGGATTTTTGCTGAGAGGTAGAGCAGGGGATCACCTCTTGCATATTGGAAAGTTTTGGCAGGAGTTTCAGGCAGTTTTCTGGAGGGTTTCATTCAGTGGCAGTGCAGAGCATTGAGGGACTGCGCAGAACCCCAAGGGGGTGATTTTCGGGGTTCAGCCATTTCAGAAAAGCTTTCTGGGCTTTTCTGGGTTTCTTGAGTAGAGTCCAATTCCAGAGTTTCAGCCTTTTCTGAGGGGAGCAACCCCAAATCCTCATTTGATTTCTAGCAGCATCAATAGCACAACAGTTCTCCAACAGCTTGGACGCAGTTCAGAGAGAGGCCATTCCTTGCTATTCTGAGTGTATTTCTTCACTTTCCTGGTGCAAGTCGAGGTGCCATCTTCCTGATCACCTCCTGTACTTATTCTATTACTCAGTATAATAAAATGGCTCAGCATTCTCTCTGCATTTCTTGAGTATTTGCTTATGGTTATATTGTTATATGTTGCATCATTGTTATTTGTATCTCTTGAGCATTCTCGGCTATTATACCACTTGTGTGTTCTCATATACTCTTAGACAGAGTCTGGAAAGGACCAAGTAGCCTCCGGATCTCGTCCTCTTTTCAGAGGTGACATATCTGGTAAATGCCCTCCAAGTCCATCTCTGTTGGAGTTGGCTTGTATTTGAGGAATATTCCTGGTAAGGGATATTACAAGCTTCCAACTATGTCATATGGAAGGCTAGGATGTCCTTCCTTCTAGATGAATATGGCCTGAAAGTGTACATTGATAATGTAGTGGCAGTTCCCTGGGATGCGGATCAGCTGAAGGAATACCAGAAGGAAATGGCACGAGTGAAGTGCTTGATCCTGGATGGAGCTCGAGACCATATTGGCTCACATATAGCGGCCATGGGAACAACCAAAGAGATGTGAGATGCTCTCTTCACGCTATACCAGGGTACTTTCGAGCAGCGGAAGATGTTCTTAGAGGAGAAGTTGAGATGCATCAGGATGCAGAAGGGGGAAGGAATAGATCCCTTCCTTAACATCATTCTGGACGTTCGAGACCAATTGTTAGCTGTTGGGGTAACGCCTCAACCTTCGGAGCTAGTGCGATTGGCACTCAATAGCGTATCAGAGGACTAGAAGGTCTTTTTCCAAAGTATATTGGGCAGAGATATGCTACTAGAGTGGGACAAGATGTGGGCCGATTTGCAGTAGAAGGAGTTGAGATGAGCTTTGTTAAAGAGCTCCATCAGTGGCAGCAGCAACAGCGGATCAAAGATGGTAAAGGAGGAGGAGAATGTGGCCCTCGCATCAAAGGGTCCCAGTTAGGGGTAGGGGGAGCAGAGAAAGAAGGAGGACCTATCTAAGGTCAAGTGCTTCAAGTGTGGCAAGTTTAGCCACTATAGTACCCAATGTCCTCTCAAGAAGAAGGATAAAGAGGAGAATCAGGATCAGGCGACAACTCATGTTGAGATAGAAATGTTGTCCTCCAGGTTTGAGTAAGAATTCGCTATGATTGCCCATATACCTCCAGGAGTGAGGTGGGGTGACTTGGAGTTGTAGCCCCAGAGAGCAACAGATTGGGCAGGGTCCTTGAGGAGTCCACCTCTTGGATCATTATATGGCTACGGGGCCCATGGTGTACAGTAGCAGGATGGAACAGTGGCAGTTGATGTAGTTAGATACTAGAGTGACAGTTGCATAGACTAGTAGTAGTTAGATGTTGGGGAGCATAGTGCAGAGTTGGCAGCAGTGCAGGTGAACCAGTGCAGAGTCAGTAGCAGCATAGAGTCTTCAGTGGATAGTGTAGTAGCTAGTAGTAGCCAGATACTCGGGAGGCAGATGCATCATATTGAACACAATTGATTCAATATTATGCATGTTTTTCAGTTGCAGTTGCAGTAGCAACAGGGTTGCAGTGCAAATGCAGTATTGGCAGCAGTTCAGTAGGGGCAACAACAACACAGATGCAACATCAGAGTTGCGCAGTGGTTGGTGGGAAGCAGTAGCCAGACATCAGCAACATGACAAGAGATGATACGGAGACTAGGTGTTGTGGCAGAGTGTGCAACACTAGAACCCATTCCTTGCTAAGAGGGAGTGTTAGTTTTTGTAGCATCAGATGTGTTCTAGCCACGAAATTTGGTGGAGAGGCTAGAATACATGAGATCTCCAAAACCTAGAAATAATTTCTGGAAATTACACCTAGAAGTGTCTTAATTGGATTATTAACCGTTTTTAAAATATGTCCTAAGTCTAAACTCGGGGAGTATGGTTAATTAATTAGTATTAATTGAGATAAGGCGTGAATCATCTAGAAACTCACATGGATTGATCTAGAGATGATCCTAGCCATTGATTAAGTTTTAATCTTGGTCGCTGGTGCTCCAATAGTGGATTATAAGAGGAGTTCGATTTGGTGATGGAAAATACACTTGAGCAGTTCGATTTTCTTGGTAGATCAATTTCCAGAGTAGCATGTAATATTCCTAATTAGCCATGGCTAATTGGAATATTCGATTTTGCTCAATTTTGCCTTCTATAGTTATTTATAAATAAAAAGGTGAGGACAGGGGACATAACACACTTTTAGAATAAAAAGTCACTTCCAAGTAGCACAATGTTGTAACTTAAAGGGGAGCCAAGGGGGCCAAAGGACCACACAAAGATGGGGCCCACGCAGACACTTGGAGGGACTGCGCAGATGGGAAAAGGAACACATGGCAAGAGGAGATTACGTTGGAGAAGGTGAGCCTTGGGATTGAGTGAGGCCAATGCTATAAAGGAGAGAGGAGCCTCCTCATTTTGGCATTTGATTATGAGCATTTGAGCTAGTCACTTCGACTTGGAGAACACTGGCTGTTTAGCTTGTTTGCAGCAATGTTTAGTGCACTGAGTGTCTCCGTTCGGAGATCTCACCCTTAGCCCCGGGGGACTTTGAGTGCCTACTTGGGCAAGGTATTTTCAGCAGTCTTTTTGCAGTAGTTTTGATCTTTGGCATTGAGGTGGAGTTGAGCATTGGGGGACTGTGCAGTCTTGAGAGAGGGACGCAATTCTTTTGGGGGCAATTTCGGATTGAGGATTTGTGGAGGAGTTGAGTTGGGACGTTGAGCAAGGGATCAGCTCTTGCATATTGGAGTGGTTTGGCAGAGTTTCAGGCATTATTTTGGAGGATTCTACTCAGTGGCAGCACAGGGCCTTGAGGGATTGCGTGATTCCCCAAGGGGGCGATTTTCGGAGGTCGGCCACTTCAGAAAAGCTTTCTTGGTTTTTTTGGGTTTTCTGAGTAGAGGCGGATTCCAGAGTTTTAGCATTTTCTGAGGAGGGGAACAACCCCAAATCCTCATTTGATTTCCAGACGTAGTAACAGCACGACAGTTCTCCAGCAGCATCCACGCAGTTCAGGGAGAGGCCATTCCTTTGCTATTCTGAGTGTATTTCTTCACTTGCCTAGTGCAAGTCGAGGTGCCATCCTTCTGATCACCTCCTGTACTCATTCGATTACTCAGTATAATAAAATGGCTTAGCATTTCTCTCTGCATTTCTCGAGTATCTGCTTATATTTCATGATTACATTATTATATGTTGCACCACTGTTGTTTTTATCATTTTGAGTTTCCTGGTTATTATATTATTTGTGCATATTTGGTTGGTGATACTGGGGTTTTGGGGAATATCTCTGAAATGGGATATTACAGTGGTATTAGAGCATAGATCTGGCTCAGCCTGTGGAGCTAGCAATCTATGACACCGACGGAAAAATCCTACATCTGTTACAGAGGTAGGAGGTACAGAGACACTGGGCGTAGGTTGGAGAACACCTACGGAGAGGGAGACTGTG
>APFE031084944.1:95423-115463 GCA_000404065.3 Pinus taeda | reverse complement strand
CACGTTGGTGAGGGATTGGGTATATCCCACAATTTTCCAGAGCAAGGTTCCACTCAGCATGATATTACTCCACAGATGGCCTCACATGCCCCTACACGCTCTACCATGCCCACTTTCCTAGGAGCAGACACAAGGGTTGGAGCCTAGCAGGAGGTAGAGCCCGGCCATATGGGCGATTATTTTGCAGAGTACCAGGCCTATGGGCAGGAGTTCAGGGATGCTCTTTCATTCAGAGATTTTGTTCAGCTCCAGCGGGATAGTAGACCCCGGGACCATCACAGAGGACACCGACATTATCACGATGGAGACACCCGCCGCAGAGCTAGTAGATTCCACTTGCCTACGTTTAAAGGTTCATCAAACAGTTCGGCAAGGTCTTGGGTGGAGAAGTTGGACATTTATTTCCAGCTTAACCAGATGTCGGAGGCAGAGGCCATCAAGGTGGCGACATTACATTTGGATGGTGAGGCCCAGGATTGGTGGTTCCATGGGATGGTTACGCTCGGGCATTGCACAGTGACGACATATGCCGAGTTCACCAGGAGATTGATGGAGAGGTTTGAACGAAGGGATCCAGAACAACACTTTGTTGAGTTGACGAGGCTCAAACAGATAGGGAGCCCAAAGACCTACATTGCGGACTTTTTGAGGGTTTCAGTGATGGTGCCAGATCTATCCACGACACGGAGGATCTAAATGTATGTTGAGGGGTTAGAAGAGCCACTTCGGGGTCTAGTCAGATCGCTAGACCAACCACACTTCAGGATGCTATTAGTAGGACTTGGGATTTACAGGATGTCTTACCCAGGACTCGTACACCTTACCCCCAGCGTCAGGCTTTCCAGCCTAAGGGGAAGGATGTGAGGATTCCGCCTCTAAAGGAGAATCCAAGACGAGTACAGATTGACGATGATGCCAAGAGGGAGTTGAAGAAGAAGCGGTTGTGCTTCACCTGTCAGGAGCCGTGGGCACCAGGACATAGATGTACTGCTGGCAAAGCACATTTTATTGAGGTCTTCTCCGAGAGCAGTGGGGAAGAGGATGAGGAGGATGATTTGGAGGTAGGAGATAGTCATGTCGTGCAAGGTCCCTTGCCGCCTCCACCACCAACAGCAAGAGGTGCAGCTTTTGCACCTACCGGAGGAGCCCTTGCAGCATTGCGAGGAGTTCCCAAGTATTTGACGTTGCGCATACGGGGGACAGTATGTGGCCAGTGAGTATCCGTTTTGGTCGACAGTGGGGCAACCCACAACTTCATCAATGCACAGATGGTTGAGCGGAGAGGCATACGGACAAAGAGCTTCGATGGGTTTTCAGTTTTGGTCCCAGGAGATCAGACCATGATGTGTGCTCATTACGTCCTAGAGTTATCAGTGACGATGGGCACTTACACGCTGACTGACCGCTTTTTCGTGGTCAACATTCCGGACACCAACATAGTACTGGGTGTCCAATGGTTCATCACTCTAGGGAAGGTCACTATAGATTGGAAGGCCCTAGAGATGGAGTGGGATGATGAGAAGACAGGGAGGCGTGAGAAGATACGGGGACAGCACACATATTTGCCTCAGACTGTTTCGGCTCATTGGATGGAGGCAGTCTTCCAAAAGGGAGACAGAGTGGGCAATGGAGCTACATGCATAAGAGGCAGGGACTACAAGGCAAACAGTGCACCCAAAGATACATTCCATCCTTGACTGGTACGCCATAGTGTTTGAGGAGATTCCGCTAGGACAGCCACCGATCGGGGGTTTGAGCACACCATTGAGCTTGAGCAGGGCATACAGGTAGTGATTACCACCCCCTATAGGCATCCCAAGGCTTATCAGGATGAGATTGAGCGGGCCATCCAGGAGTTGCTAGCTCTTGGGCACATTTGGCTGAGCACGAGTCCTTTTGCTTCTTCTGTGGTGTTGGTGAAGAAGAAGAACGGCACATTGAGGATGTGCATTGACTACAAGGCCCTAAACAAGAAGACCTTGAAGAACAGGTACCCCATACCCAGGATCGATGAGTTGATGGACGAGTTGAGGGGAGCACGGTTCTTCTCAAAGATTGATTTGAGATCTGGGTACCATCAGATTCGCGTGAGGTAGCAGGACATTCCCAAGACCGCCTTAAGGTGTCACTACGGGCACTTTGAGTTTTTGGTGATGCCTTTCGGGCTAACCAATGCCCCAGCTACATTTCAGTCTCGCATGAATCACATCTTCCACAGTCACTTAAGGAAGTTTGTGTTGGTATTCTTTGATAAATTCCGCATTTACAGCAGGAATTGGGAGGAGCATCTCCAGCACATTGAGACAGTATTGTGCATCTTGGAGGAGCAGCATTTCTATGCCAAGCTCTCCAAGTGTGAGTTTGGGTTGACGGAGATGTTATATCTCGGACACATCATAGGGGTGGACGGAGTGAGGGTCCACGAGGAGAAGATCAGGGCCATCAAAGATTGGCCAGAACCGAGAAACGTGATAGAACTTCGAGGATTCATTAGCATTTGTACTTACTACCGGAAGTTCATCAAGGGTTTCTCATAGCTTGCTGCACCCTTGACAGATTTGATGAGGAAGGGGGCATTCAGTTAGTCGGATACAGCGTAGCGAGCCTTTGACAGGCTCAAGGAGGTTATGAGCAGCTGCCCAGTGCTTGCATTGTCGGATTTTACGCAACCATTTGTTTTGGAGTGTGATGCGTTGGGAGAGGGGATCGGCGCAGTGCTGATGTAGGGAGGTCACCCTATAGCCTTTGAGAGTTGGAAGCTCCTTCTGCACGAGAGGTTGTATTCTATATACGACAAGGAGATGTTGGCCATCATGCGTGCATTGGCCAAGTACCGACAGTATTTAGTAGGTAACAGGGTCAGGGTGAGGACTGATCACAACAACCTCAAGTTCTTTTTGGAGCAGAAGCAGCTACAGGAGAGGCAGCAGAAGTGGATCAGTAAGATCCAAGCATATGACTTTGACATTGAGTATGTCAAAGGTAAGAACAACGTGGTAGCAGATGCCCTTTCACGTAGACCAGCCACGTTGTCTCTTATAAGCTTGGACGCAGACTGGAGGGCTCGACTCCAAGTAGAGTACTCCAAGGATAGATTTGCATGTGAGCTTTTGGATGGGCAGGTGGCGGATGACAGGGACAAGGTGGTCGATGAGATCATCTACTACAGGGACCGGATCTTCTTGACTGAAGGATCTCAACTCAAGAAGAAGATACTTCAGGCATCACATGATTCACCTTTGGCAGGTCATCAGGGGTTTACCAAAACCTACAAGGCCATTAGAGACAGGTTCTCATGGAAGGGCCTCAAGGAGGGCGTACTCCAGCATGTCCAGGAGTGCGATGTTCGCCAAAGGAACAAAGGGGGAGATGAAACATCCAGCAGGACTATTGCAGCCTTTTCCCATTCCGGAGGGAAAATGGGAGTGTATTTCGATGGACTTCATCACAGAGTTGCCCATGGTACAAGGCAAGGATTGCATCTTTGTCGTCGTTGATCAACTGACAAAGTACTCACACTTTTTCGCCATATCCGCACACTACACAGCAGCATAGGTGGCCGAGCTGTTCTTCAGAGAGATTTTCAGGTTACATGGTCTTCCCAAGACCATCACCAGTGACAGGGATAGCCATTTCATGGGCGGATTTTGGCAGGAGCTTTTCCAGTTGGTGGTGACGGAGTTGACACCGAGTACCAGTTATCACCCAAAGACGGACGGGCAGACAGAGATAGTTAACAAGTGGCTGGAGGGCTACTTGCGTAACTATGTCAGTGGGCAGCAGCAAGCATGGTTGAAGTTGCTGCATCTGGGGGAGCACTACTACAACACTACACATCACATGTCCATTGGTATGTCACCATTCTATGCTTTGTATGGATATCATCCCTTGTCTTTTGCTGACATGATGTTTGGTGCTAGCAAGCCTCCGAGAGCCAAGATTTGGATCCAAGAGAATCAGGATATTCTCCGATCTCTCGAGGATAATATGGCTACAGTGCAGAACCAACAGAAGTTGTATGCCGACAGGGGTTGGGTGGAGAGACAGTTTGAGGTAGGGGACTTGGTCTACCTACGGTTATAGCCATACTGAAAGTCATCACTGAAGAAAAAGGGAGCTGAGAAGTTCAAGCCCCGCTTTTATGGGCCATACAGGGTGATATGCAGGATTGGACAGGTTGCGTATGAGTTGGAGCTGCCCCAAGGCAGCAAGATTCATAACATCTTTCATGTATCTTACCTGAAGAAAGCATTGGGACAGCATGTGACAGTGACAGATGAGCTACCACCCACGGATGATGAGGGGCATTTGGTGTTGTAGCCAGATGCTATTATTGATACCAGGGAGAGGCAGCTACAGAACAGGACGGTCCGAGAATTCTTGGTGAGGTGGAAGAATTTACTGGATGAGGATGCCACTTGGGAGAGTGAGAAAATTTTGCAGCATCCATCACTTAAGTTGCTTGAAGACAAGCAACATTTTGCCGAGGGAGGCTATAATATTCCTAATTAGCCATGGCTAATTGGAATATCCGATTTTGCTCAATTTTGCCTTCTATAGTTATTTATAAATAAAAAGGTGAGGACAGGGGACATAACTCACTTTTAGAATAAAAAGTCACTTCCAAGTAGCACAACGTTGTGACTTAAAGGGGAGCCAAGGGGGCCAAAGGACCACACAGAGATGGGGCCCATGTAGACACTTGGAGGGACTATGCAGATGGGAAAAGGAACACGTGGCAAGAGGAGATTACATTGGAGGAGGTGAGCCTTGGGATTGAGTGATGCCAATGCTATAAAGGAGAGAGGAGCCTCCTCATTTTGGCATTTGATTATGAGCATTTGAGCTAGTCACTTCGACTTGGAGCACGCTGGCTGTTTAGCCTGTCTGCAGCACTGTTTACTACACTGAGTGTCTCTGTTAAGAGATCTCACCCTTAGCCCCGGAGGACTTCGAGTGCCTACTCGGCAAGGTATTTTCAGTAGTCTTTTTGCAGTAGTTTTTATCTTTGGCATTGAGGTGGAGCTGAGCATTGGGGGACTGCGCAGTCTTGAGAGAGAGGGATGCAGTTCTTCTGGGGGCAGTTTCGGATTGAGGATTTGTGGAGGAGTTGAGCTGGGACGTTGAGCAAGGGATCAACTCTTGCATATTGGAGTGGTTTGGCAGAGTTTTAGGCAGTATTTTGGAGAATTCTACTCAGTGGCAGCGCAGGGCCTTGAGGGATTGCGTGATTCCCCAAGGGGGCAATTTTCGGAGGTTGGCCACTTCAGAAAAGCTTTCTGGGTTTTCCTAGGTTTTCTGAGTAGAGGCGGATTCCAGAGTTTCAGCATTTTCTGAGGAGGGGAACAACCCCAAATCCTCATTTGCTTTCCAGTAGTAGCAACAACACGGCAGTTCTCCAGCAGCATTCACGCAGTTCAGAGAGAGGCCATTCCTTTGCTATTCTGAGTGTATTTCTTCACTTGCCTGGTGCAAATCGAGGTGCCATCCTTCTGATCACCTCTTGTACTCATTCCATTACTCAGTATAATAAAATGGCTTAGCATTTCTCTCTACATTTCTCGAGTATCTGCTTATATTTCATGATTACATTATTATATGTTGCACCACTATTGTTTTTATCATTTTGAGTTTCTCAGTTATTATATTATTTGTGTGTATTTGGTTGGTGATACTGGGGTTTTGGGGAATATCTCTGAAACGGGATATTACATAGCAACAGTCAGCTGTCAGATAGAGTTAGAGATCGAAGCAGTGAATGAGGAGAAGAGACAATGATTCAGAGGAAGTTTTCTAGATCCGGAGAGGCAGCAGCAAGAGGGCCGAGTTATTCCCAGTGAGGCAGCACAGAGGACTGCATAGTTGATTTAGAGAGGGAAGTTCAATTTACTGGAGAAAAATCCGTTCTCAATTCCGGAGGTCGAGCAGAGTGTCTAGAGTGATAGAGAGACAATTTTCTTAGCAGTGGCAAGAAAAACGACTTCACCAGAGACTGGTTGGAGGCTTGACATCATAGACACTTGCAGAGTGTGACGCAGAGGCTAACGTAGAGGCTTTAGGAGGGCGCGTTTTCTGCAGGCAGGTTTTTTCGGGATTGCTTATGGAGGAAGGGTAATTCCCTTTAATAATTTTGCCCATATTTTCTTGTTGCAGATTGTCAGTTTCAGGCATTTAGATTGTACTTAGATTTTCACTAGTGCATAATAATAAAAACCCTCACTGCTGCATTGGTTTTCCCAAGTTGAGTTTTTCCGGGAACATTTGTCCAAAAATAATGGTGTCAAATTTTATGTGTGTGTGCTAGTATTTTCTAAGTGTCTAGCTTTATTTATTTTCCGCGGAATTTTATTTGTGAAGATTGCAGTGTGTAATTTCGATGTTGCCATAATAGTAAATTGAATAATTAATTTATCAGTTAGAAGAAATAATACTAGTTTCTACAAAAGGATTTTAGTAGTGAAATTTTCACAAGGGATGAAGATTGTTTAAGATATTTAAGGAGAGATTCATGGAGATATTGTGGAGGAAGTTGAGGAAATGGTTTGAACTAAAAATCTAATTTGGAGATAGTTGTTATGGTCACCCATCATTATATATTGTGACCATTTGTACAATACAAACTAAACTCAAGAATATGTTTATTTAATATATTTTCCCCTTCAAGGGTTTCTTAGTTTCTTGTGTATTATTCTTTGTGTCCCTTGCTTGTGAAAATTTGGAGACCCAAATTTCTACCGCAGCAACTGATTAAGTTTCTTCTATTTGTTAAATAACTGAACAAATTATTTACTGTGTTCTATGGTAAACATCGAAACCAATACATTGCAGACTTCACTAATTAAATTATATGTGGAAATAAAAACTGAGCAAGAAGAAATACACAACACACAATGGACACTGTTGTTTTTGGACAAATGTCCCCGGAAAAACCCAATGTGGGAAAAGCGGTGCAGTAGTCGAGGGTTTGTATTATTAAGTAGTAGTTTTCTGAATACAATTCTTCGTATGCCCAAACTAGAAATCCTATATAGAGATCTAACTGGGCAAAAAGGTAGTGAGATGATTTTACCTGTCACTAGAAGATTCGACATTGATCTGTGTTGGAGATGAGCTTCTGTGCAGTACTGCATCACACCCACATAGTCACTGCGTCACTACTGCTGGGACTGTGTTGCACCTCCTCTCGATCCTTTGCTAGATGGAAACTTCGGCCCTCTGGCCTCCCGGTCTCACACCCTAGCTCCAACACTAGATCCCGACTGTTCCTCAGCAGAATTTCATACTCCCTCTGAAGCTCTGCGCTGCCACAACGTAGCTTTGCGAGGCCTTGCATCAGCCTCTCTGGAAGTCTTTCTTCCCTCTCTACCTTGTGTTGATTTGGGGTAGCATCGAATGTGCTCTAAGCCTCAAATTTTGTGGGGAGGCTTGGGCACAGGTATTCCAAAGAACCTAGAAAACATTTTGGGAAATTCCACCCAGAAGTGATTTTTTTTAAATAATTAATATCTTTAATGGGGTTCTAAGTCTAAACTTAGGAAAATTAAAATATTAATGGGTATTAATCTAATCAGGGTGAAACTTCTAGAAAAAGCCATGGGTCAAGTCAAAATGATATGAGCCTTTGATTATGTTTTAATCTAGGCCATAGGTTGCCCAACAAGAAGATATAAGAAGGGACTTGAGGGTCATTTGGAAAACACACTGAGAGAGATCAAGAAATCAATTTTCTGAAGTGAGAAGTTCTCAGGAGGAAAAATCGATTGAGGAGATCTCTTGTAGCAGGGATAGTTGAATTGGAGGATCTTCTCTAGAACCCCGAATGGAGGCAGTGCAGACCCAGGGAGGACTGACATTGGGCCAAGAGGGCCCACACAATGCTTGACGCAGTTCTAGAAGGGCCAGCGCAGAGGAAGAGGTGTCCTCCTGCAGAAATCTGAATCTTGCCGAGGAGCAGATGGATCAACAGATAAGGTTGATGTTAGAGCTCCACGAGGCAGTGAGACCCAGCACAGAGCTGACACAAAGCCTCAAAGAGCTCCATGGAGGCCCACACAGTTACTGCGAAGGGGTAGCGCAGATGTAGCCGGGGATAGTCAGTTCAGTTGCTGGATCAGAGGGATTTGCTGGATGAAGTGAGGTAATCTCACTAAGTTTTCTGTCAATGTCTTTTTCTCTGTAACTGGATTACCGGAAGGGCATCCAAAGATTGTATTTAGAACTACTGCTTAATAATAATAAACCCTCAGAGTTGCTACACTGGTTTTCCCACATTGGGTTTTTCCGGGGACTATTTGTCCAAAAATAACTGTGTCCTATGTGTTGTATTTTTCTTTCTTGCTCAATATTTTGTTTCTGCATATATATAAATTAAGTGAAGGTGCTTATTTGTGATAGCATCGGATGTGATCTAGCCATGAAAATTGGTGGAGAGGCTAAGGCACATAAGATCTCCAAGACCCAGAAATGGTTTGGGGAAATTCCTCCCGATTCGAGAGACATTAAAATAATTAATATTTTCAAGGGAGTTTCTAAGTCTAAACTTAGGAAAATTAAAATACTAATGGGTATTAATATAAAACTGGGTGATAATGTTCTAAATGACATGGATCAAGCCAAATCTAATCTTAGCCATTGATTTGGGACTTAATCTCGGCCATTGAAGAATCAACATGAAAAGTATAAGAGGAGGCTTGAGGGTCAGTTGGAGACACACCAAATTGATCAATCAGTTCGATTTTCTGGAGCAAGGTTTGCTGATAGAATCAAACCAATGATCTGTTGCAGCAAGGGGAAGTTCAGCTTGAGGCCGAGAATACATAGCAGAGAGGCAGAGATAGTGCTAGAGAGACAGCGCAGAGCCTGGAGAGGATGACGCAGAGGCAACTGGGAGCTATGCAAAGGCTGAAGAGGTCAGTGTGGGTGACGCAGAGGGTCTGAGAGATGATGCATAGGCTTTAGTAGCTACGCACAGGCTAGCAGAGCTGATGCAAGGCGAAGAGGCAGTGTCAAAAGAATTTTTGTGGAGAAAACTGAGTGCTGGTGAGCCAGGAAGGGTGACGCAGTCCCTGCAGAGTGACGCAGAGCAGCAAAGAAGCTTGGGGCAGCTTTCCCTGTCCAACTAAGGAGCTGTCATTGTTGATGTGGGATCGTTCATCCAGTGATTAATCAGTCAGAATATCTGTCTCCGAGGAGAGGTACTACTGCCGAGGACATTCTTTGTTGAGTGAGCCATTTCTAGCACCATAGATGTATTCAGAAACTGCATAATAATAAAACCCTCATATCTGCTACATCGGTTTTACCACATTGGGTTTTTCCGGGGACGATTGTTGAAAAATAACGGTGTCCCTTATGTGTTTGTCTCATTTATTTCAGTTGTTGATCTGTATATTAATTAAGGTTGCATTTGTGTTTATTTCAATATTTATATCTATAAATAACTTGTTAATGGAATAAACAAGTAGGAGAAATTAAACCAGATAACGCAGTAGGGATTTCTAATGTGTCAAACTTTGAAATTTCAACTTGGTATCAGAGCATTGTAGATCACAGGAGAACTGAAGGCACTAGCAGTAATCTGGAGAATTTGCGGCAGTAGCAGCTGTCCCGAGGGACAATGTTGTTCCAGGGCAGAAGCAGTAGAGAAGAAGTGACGCAAAGGGTCCGCGTCATCATTTCGATCTAGGAGGAGATTCAATGCAGAGCCAGAGAGGGGAAAATCAGACCTACGTAGTGCCTGATCATCTTTCTCAGTCAGGAAGGATTGATGTTGTGGCCAAGAGGAGCAAATTCTGCTGTTGATGGGATTGCGCAAAGCCTAAAAGGCTCAGTTTCTTCAATTGCTGGGGCTTGGGGAACTGTGGGTAGATTGTGATTGAGCAGCTGGTGGGGTGTTGTTTCTGTGGGTGCAGAGCAGTACCTAAGGGGACAAAACCAAGGTAGAGGGAGTTGCTACCTTGACGGATTTCTAGCCAAGAAATCCAAATCTGAGTAAGGAAATTAGGACTTAGAGGGAGATTTCCAGCAGGGAAGTCAAAACTCAGAGGGAGTCCAGAAGAGGAGCGGTTCAACATTTGGCAGGAGGATTTCAGCAAGGAAATTAGGACTTAGAGGGAGATTTCCAACAGGGAAGTCGAAACTCAGAGGGAGTCCAAAAGAGGAGCGGTTCAACATTTGGCGGGAGGATTTTAGCAAGGAAATTAAGACTTAGAGGGAGATTTCCAGCAGGGAAGTCGAAACTCAGAGGGAGTCCAGAAGAAGAGTTGAAATGGTAGTGAATGGACTAAGGGATCAGGACAGGTTGGATGGGGCTTCCAACTTTGTCATCTGGAAGGCCAGGAGCCTGGCAGTGCTGGATCGACATCGCATTAAGGACTTTGCATTGAGAACCGTGGCTATCCCGGTTGACCTAGCTGATAATGAGAAGTATGAGGATGCAATGGCAAGGGAAAAGTGCATGATCTTTGGCGAGGTCAAAGATCATGTCGTACCACATATTGCTGAAAAGAACACAACAAAGGAGATGTGGGATACTTGGACAACCTTGTATCAGGGCACTTCTGTGCAGCAAAAGATTCTACTAGAGAATCAATTTCGGTCATATCAGATGCAGAAGGGAGAGAAGATAGATCTGTTCCTCCTCAGATTGCAGGAGATTTGTGACCAACTTACTTCCGTGGGGTCTACACCAGATCTAGAATTCATGGTGAGGATAGCCCTGAATGCAGTCTCCGAGAAGTGGGAGACATTTGTCCAAAGCATTTTGGGCAAGGCTACTCTTCTAGGTTGGGAGGAGATGTGGGCAGCGCTTCGCCGAGAAGAAATCAGATGGTTGACCAAGGCGGGAGTAGTGGCAAGAGAGGTCAAATCAAGAAAGAGGAGGAGGAGGATGCAGCTCTAGCATTTGCGGGACAATAGGGGAAGAAGAAGAAAAAGGATATCTCCAAGGTGAAGTGCTTCCATTAGGGGGAGCTGGGACATTATGCATCCCAGTGTCCCAGGAAGAAAAACAAGGGAGAGGCTTTCGACTCTAAGGCAGCTCCAGCTAAGGCAGAGAAAGAAGTTGAGATTGATGATCACTATGCCATGAATGCTCATGCACCTCTAGAGAAGAGGTGGGGAGACATCGAGTTGTAGTCAGGAGGACAACATACTAGGGGCAGGATCCTTGAGGTGCCCAAATTCTTGGATCATATCCAGCTACGGGAGCCCTTAACAACAATAGCAGGATGACAGAGGTCGGGTGGAGCAAAGTATAGTGGAGAAGCAAGGCAGTTCTTGGGTGCAAAAATCTCAGGTAGCACAATGGAGGTTGCAGTCGTGCGAGAGGCACAAAGGTGTATACAGCAGCGCAGTGGCAGCAGAGGGAGCACAGGATAGCAGTAGAGGCATCTTCAGTTTCATTAGGCTTCTAGACTAACCGGGATCTCAATATTTGGGTATATCAGTTCCCCACTTCTCGGTAATTGAATTGTAGTGTAGCAGTTAGCAGTGGTAGTGCTAGGGGCAACATGGGCAACATATTGAGAGGGAGTTGCAGTATAGATGTAGCAGTGGAAGTGGCAGTGTCTTGGACAGCAGTACAGGAAGCAACAGTGCAGATGATGTGAGGCAGCAGGCCAAGCATCATCACAAGTACCGATGCAGAGGATCAGTGGGATGCTTCCATGGTGAAACATTACTAGAGCACATTTCTCGCTAAGTGGTAGTGTTGATTTGTGGTAGCATCAGATGTGCTCTAGCCATGAAAATTGGTGGAGAGGCTAAGGCACATAAGATCTCCAAGACCCAGCAATGGTTTGGAGAAATTCCACCCGGTTGGAGAGATATTAAAATAATTAATATTTTTAATGGAGTTCCTAAGTTTAAACTTAGGAAAATTAAAATATTAATGGGTATTAATATAAAACTGGGTGAGAATGTTCTAAATGACATGGGTCAAGCCAAATCTAATCTTAGCCGTTGAATAGGGACTTAATCTCGAACGTTGAAGACTCAACAGGAAAAGTATAAGAGGAGGCTTCAGGGTCAGTTGGAGACACACCAAACTGATCCGTCAGTTTGATTTTCTGGAGCGGGGTTTGCTGAGAGAATCGAACTAGTGATCTGTTGCAACGAGGGGCAGTTCGTCACGAGGCTGAGAATACATAGCAGAGAGGCAGAGATAGTGCCAGAGAAATAGGGCAGAGCCTAGAGAGGCTAACGCAGAGGCAACTGGGAGCTATGCAGAGGCTGAAGAGGCTAGTGTGGGTGACACAGAGGGTTCGAGAGCTAACGCAGAGGCTTTAGTATCTGTGCAGAGGCTAGCAAAGCTGACGCAAGGCCAAGAGATAGCGTCGAAAGAATTTTCGTGGGGCAGACTTAGTGCTGGTGTGCCGGGAAGGGTGACACAGTCCCTGCAGAGTGACACAGAGCAACAGAGAAGCTTGGAGAAGATTTCGCTATCCATCTAAGGAGCTACCATTGTTGCTGTGGGATCATTTATTTGGTGATTAATTAATCGGAATATCTGTCTTAGAGGAAAGGTACTACTTCCGAGGACATTTTTGTTGGGTGAGTGATTTTTGGCACCCTAGATGTATTCAGAAACTACATAATAATAAAACCCTCATATCTGCTGCACTGGTTTTCCCGCATTGGGTTTTTCCAGGGACGATTGTCCAAAAGTAACGAAGTCCCTTGTGTGTTTGTCTCAGTTATTTCAGTTGCTGATCTATATATGAGTTAAGGCTACACTTGTGTTTATTTCAGTATTTATATTTATAAATAACTTGTTAATGGAATAAACAAGTAGGAGAAATTAAACTAGATAATGCAGTAGGGATTTCTAACATGTCAGACTTAGAAATTTCAACAGAAGGCTACAGATGTATTTGCTTTGAAATTTACTGTAGAACACAGTAAATAACTTGCATGATTTAATCAAGTGGGAGAAGTAACATCAGCTTGCTGCATTAGGGATTCCGGCTTAGGAATTTTCACACCTTGTACTTTTCAAATCAAGAAAACTTCCTCCAGAAACTATCCTTGCCCCTCACTACAAGAAATCACCTCGATCACTTCTCTGGCAACTGCTGCGCTGCTCTCTTGAGAAATCGATCTCTTGATCTCTCACTTGATGTATCTTCCAAATTCCCATCGAAGTCCTTTAATCCTCTCGTTGATCAAACAACGGCCCAGATTAGATTCTAATCAACGACTCAGATCATTTTGGCTTGACCCTCATCTTCTTCAAGAAGTTTCACCCCTAGTTTAATTAATACCCTTTAATTATTTTAATTTCCTAAGTTTAGACTTAGGCATCCATTAAAAATAATTAATTATTTTAATAAAATTGTGTCCAGGTGGAATTTCCCAAAACGATTTGTGGTTATTTTGGAATACATGTGTCCTAGCCTCCTTCCAAATTTTGAGGCTTAGAGCACATCTGATGCTACTAGAAATAAACACTTATTAGATGGCTATTATAGCCAACATCTAATCCAAGTGATACATGCCAAGATCCCGGATTGATCCATAGGCATGTTTCAAGTGATAGTGATAAGTGCAAATTTTTAAAACTCCAGGATCCCATCCAATACCAAAGCAAAAGGACTAGGTAGGGAGTTTTGACTACAAGAACATTAAAAAAAAATCAAATTAATAGAATATGCAAGGTTTCTTTGACAGCATTTCATACTACACTTTTTCAAATATTAATGACTATAATGATACAAAATCTAGTGGAGCTTCCAATCTCTTTTCTGAAAACAAATGGTAAACCACAATAGGATTTTTTTAGTTGTCTTTGTTCAATATTGTCTAGTCCATCTTCAATGAAACTCCTTTCAATTGTCAATGAACATATATAAAAAATGAACTAAGTGCATGGTAATTAAAAAATACGAAAAATGATCCATAACATTAGAAAGTGTTAGTGTGCAAGTGTTTAGAAAAAAAACCTGCTTGGTAGTCCTGGATACATTGTACTACCACCATTCAAGACAATGTGTTGATATAACTGCACAAAAGTTGAGACCTAGATTTAATTTTTTTGTTGCGACTTCAAACAATTTTATTTGGTCATGTATACAATAACTGAATCCTACTACAATCTTAACACTAGTATCAATATTTCATTGCATTCCTTATCAAAATTTCGGTCAAATTTTTTCTATCCATTCTTACAATTTTGATATAACCACTAAAATATACTAGGAAAGAAAGTTTGCAATTTATACAACCTATATATTTTCATGAAGGATGACAATGTCAACATGTAACATAGCTAAGTATAAGATATTAAATGTATAGCCCTAAGCATTATCCAAATCGTTTGACTTGCAATGCTAAAGTCATATTGGCCAAGGAGGTCACAAGGTCATACCCACCCCCAAAGTTAGGCATACTAATAAAATTGGGTAGCATTGGGAGGTACTCTCACATGTCCTTGATGCTAGGATTGTTAGAAAGAAACACCCTCAAAGTATGAGTGTGTGGGATTTGCACGCAAGTTGTGGGATTTGTACCTAAAGTGATGGAGTTTTGTGCGTAAGGAAAACAATTATTATTCTAATTTAATGTTGAGATTGATCTTGGAGGTTTCTTGAAGGACAAGGGGGCTTCCAAAGGGATCTAAGGACAAGTATAAATAAGAAGCCAATGGAGAGGCTTGATGACAAGAAGCAGAAAGGACTATTCCTCCTAGAAGGTGAATTCACCTCATGAGGAAACTGCAAACCTAGCTGAAGGAGAAAGGAAATGGGCACAACTCTGTTTTAGGCCTAGTAAATTTAGCCACAGACAAGAAGGAAGGGTTGAGAATTGGTTGAAGGAGCTAGCTGCAAGCCTATAGGTCCATGTGAGGGTCTGAAGAGGCGGGTTGTAGGGCTTGAGGAGCTGGCTGCAAGTTTATGTGGACAAGGGAGGGCAACAATAGTCGAGAAAGGGAGTTGAGTGTTACAACAAGGAGAAAAGGTCAGCTGAAGGTTGGAATAGGAGGTCGAGGGCCTAAGCAACAGACCATAAGGGACAACAAGTGCTATTGAAGGAGGCCCATGGATTAAGGAGGTTGTTAGAGGGTTGTTGTGGAGAGAAAAGAAGAGTTGTCTGCTACAACAAGGCTAAACAAGGACTACCAGGTAAGTAGATTATTTTTTGGGTGATTTAAGGAGGGTTGGTAAAGCCCTAGTTTGCTATAGCATTGTCGTTAGGGTGTTGTACGTATATATATTTGGGAAAAAAGGTCTTAGAGGACAAAGCCTCAACGCTAGGTGATTTAGTCAAAGGGATTGACTTTACATTTGCACATTTTCTAGGAGATTGTAAAGGGCCACTTTCCTTAGTACGAGAGCCCTATGGATTTTATTGTTAATGGAATTATAAGAAAACAAGTTTGGGCATTAATTTTTATGCACTATGCATTGATCTATTGGCTAGTATATTCTATTGTAAAAGTTGTTTTTGAAGTTAGGCATTTTTAGTGTGTTTGTGTGTTCTAGCTAAAACATAGACTAGACCTGGGATGCATGGAATACCAACGTGGTATCAAAGCTACTTTGAAGAGTAGCTGGGTCAGAATTGTGCAGAGCTGGAAACTGAGTTGTCTTGCTATTGAAGGATGGACAACTGGTCTCTTGGGTTTTTGGGTAAGAATCCAACAGAGAAAATGGTTTTTGGCTTGACGTTTGGGGATCGGTTGGAAGTGATATCCAACTATAGTTTGTGGAAGGAAAGAATCAAGCTAGTGTTGTTGGTGAATGATCTGTGGGATTATGCCAACACCCAGATCAAGGCATCAATTGATGCAACAACTTTGGCTTTGCATAAAAAAGAAGATGCAAAGGCCAAGTTGATCATTCTAGATGGAGTCAAGGATCACTTGATACCTCATCTTACCAGGAAAAGACACTACATGGGAAATGTGGGAATCTCTAAAAATGTTGTTTCAAAACAAGAACGAAAATTGGGAGATGGTATTAAGAGAGAAGCTCGGGGAGATTAATGTTAATTTTACTCTGCTCTATGCTATTTCAATTAATTTAGCCCAATTCACATCTTCAATTAGCAATCTTTTCAACAATAATTAATTCTTCTAATAAAAAATAGTCACTAAAGATAGAACAATAAATACAATGACAATAGGAGACAATTAACACATCAACAAGAGACACCGATTTGGTCAAAGACCACGGAAAAAAAACCCACAAGGGGGAAAACCCTTTGAAATTATTCTTTTATTAGATTGTCTTCAAATGTTCAACAGAGAGTACAATGAGCACAAGTCCATAAATAAAATGAAATTCAAAGATTGGCTTATCCAACAATACAACCAACCAAACTCCAAAAATATGAGCCAATAGTCAAATCTAGTTAAATTCAATGTTGGTCAAAGTCAACGGCAACAACAACAACAAAAAATGGTCAATAGTCCTCTAAATGAACTTGGTCAACAATAAAAATGTGCATCCTGATCAGCTGGTCAAAGTGCCTCAAAAAAGTCCCAAAACTCTCCTTAAATCTCGATCAAAGTAAAAGTCAAAAAGTTGCAGAAACCCTAGCTGCAGATATGAAGTCAATAATAGTCAATGTCCCTAGAAAATCTCGATTTTTGTGCCCGAAAATCTGGCCCTCCAAAAAAGTTCAAAACCCCAAGTCAAAATGAGTCAAAACATGCCCAATGTCCAAAAAGTCAACCTTAGTCAAAGTGTTGATCCAAACAGATTTTGTCCCCTTGAAATTTCTCCTTCCTTTTGCTCGCATGTGTGAAGAGATAACCTGCAGCTTTTAGAAGTATCAAACCAAATAGATAAGAGATGCTTGTGTTGAGTTGACGTCCAAATGAGCTTGAGGTGACTTGAATTTATAGGCATTGGAGGAGACACAATTTGTCCTCTAGGTCGGCTTGATCAAACGTGACATTGTGGGCTTCACTTCAAAAATACACTTTCCCTTGTCTAAATCTAGTGTCAAATGTCAATTTTGGTCCTCTCGGAAAGAGGAATACAGTCCAATGATTGGAATTTATCATTGAGCTACAAAATTGACACTCCCTCTCAGCTAGGGAGAAATTCTAACTGCATCATGTGATCATTGCAAGTATCTTGTTAGCGAATCATGTCGCACCTCTGCTCAACTCTATCTTTTGAATCATTCTTGAATCTAAAGACGAAGAATCATAGGGGAACTTTAGCTACCACCCTCTATACCGAGCAATAGGTGAGATACAACTTACAGAGCAAGGATCACCACCATCCCATTGTGCAATCAACGGGCGAGATACCACTTGTTGTATAAGAGGTGTTGCACTCAAATTGCCAAAGTTCCAGGGAAGCGGAAGTACCAAATTTTCCAACAAGGATCGAATAACATATCAGCAGTCCATGTGCCATGGTCATCCCATTTTGCAAGTTAAATACTGTAAATGATCTTAGTAAAACCTTGAGTCGATGTAACAACCTAGGTAAGCCTATAGTTTGATGATGAATTCCATCATAGGAGGTTTTATCACCTCGTTGATTACCTGTGTTTTTAGACATGGCTAATCATAAGAGTTTTTTCCCTCCAGCTTAAACCCCAAAGCTAGGGTGAAATTTATTATCAAATTATTTGGTGAGTTCTAGTGTTTTTAGTCAAGTTTGATGTAAAAGTGGGTTCAGAATAATTTAAGCTATTTGGCTTAGTTATTTTATTACAAATCACTTGGTTTACTAGATCATATTGTGTTGCAGATGGGTTGTGTGTCTTGAGGGTCTAAGCCAAATGTGTATTCCCTATTTGAGTCTTGTAAATAAAAAATCTTATGTATTAGAGGGTTGGAAAAATAATTAAATCCCTTCATTTGTAAATTAATTAAATTTTTTGGCAAAATAAAATTAAATCCTAAGTCAAAAAATTAATTAATTAGAGTCAAATTAAATTGTCTTTGGAAAATAAATTCTCCAAATGGAAAAATTTGTGGGTCTTAAAAGAGTCAATTTTTAAAAGTCCTCTACCAAGGGAATATTGTATATTTCAAGAAAATTTGGACCTTGATGGTTAAGTCAAAGTCAAATTTTTTGAGGAAATTAGCTCAAAATAATTAATTTTGAGCTAATTAAAATGGATTTAAATGATAAATTCAAAAATTCCTCAAAAATAAAAAATCAAGGGCCAAGATTAAAAAATCTTGGAGAGTTTATCAACAAACAAGATTATTTTGACAAGGATCAAATAAACTAGCCGTTATTTCCCATTTGGAGGATTCACTATAAATTAGAGGGTCAGTTGAGTCTCTAGTCATCTTGATCTCTAGCTAGAATTGCTGCTGAAGCATTTTGTAAATTATTGTCCTACTGGAAACTATTTTCTCTGCTATAATAAAAGACTTTGGGGTGCAACTCGAGGTGTTTTTGTTCGTTGATCTATAGTATGTATTGATTATGGGCTTCCTATGTGGTGCATTACTTGATATATTTTGAGATAATACATAGTGTTTGCAAGTACTCAATCATTGGTCTCCAAGTTCACAGACTATGGGCAAGGATCATCTTGCTTGGATACCTAGTTTTTATATGGTGGATTAAATCTTTGCTAGGGCTATAGTGAGCAATAATTTTTCTGAAGCATTTTATCCATTCTTTCAAGGAAAAAATATCATAAATATTATTGTCTCAAAATCCATTTGAAAACCCATGTATCTTTTCTATATAATTTTGTAAATTTAAATTTGTAAGTTATTTTTCTAATTTGAGTTGGGGTTTTAGTTTTACTTTTATATATATTGGGATTTGGGTGTCTTTATTTTCATTTTTGCAGGTTAGATTGAGAAATGAAGTGGGAGAATAGCTCAATCTAGGCCCTTAAATGTAATATCTAGTCTCTTGGAATTTTTTTGCAGGTTTCCCGTGGAAAAATTTTGAAAAATCAAAGGAGCTGAAGCATAAAAATTTTGAGCAATGGTTTCAAACTTTTCGGGACTTCTAGCCCCAAATTTGCTTTCCTAGGCCTCAATGTCCCTCCTTCTTCCCTCTGCGTCTTGGTTTTCATCCTTCCTAAGGCTGGCCATAAGCCTTAGAGGCTACGACCTCCCCTCCTTCCCCTAGTCGTAGGCCCTAGAGGCCTTGTGGCCTCCTCTTCGTCCCTCCGTCCTCCACCGTGAGGCCTCCTCGGCCCTTCGTCCACTCTTGGCCCTCCTTCTAGCTTCCACTCCCTGTCCTCGACCCTCTCCTTCCCCTCAACCCTCTTCCCTTGTCCTCCTGTCTTCCTCCTCTCTCTCTCTGCATCCCTACTCGGCGCTCCTCCCTCTCCTTCCCTAAGCTGCAACCCTCTAAGGGTTTGCAGCCCTTCCCTTGTGGCCTTTAGGCCCTAGGCCATAGGCCTGAGGCCTTGCCCTAAGCCCCTAAACCCTCTCTTTCCCAAACGCTAACCTCATTAGGCATAGTGTTGGCCCTTTGAGGCCATATTGTTTATCCTTGGGCCCTGATCTATCATCCTAGCCCATTTATCCCAGCAAATTTGCTTCCCTTAGCCTTGTTCTCCAATTCTTAGTCTCTTTTGCCCTAAAATTGGCCTAAAACCTTAAACTAAAATTTTAAAGCTAAATACTTAGCGGTTTTGCGGGACTAAGGTCTCAAAATTCTTATTTTTCAAGCGTCAAAGTGATCCCAAAGTTTCATCGATTTTCAACGGTGGGATCTTCAAGGCCTTGGGCCTAGGGTTTGACCTCTAAACCCTTGTTTTCTGTAGTTTTATTACAGCAAACAAATTACTAATAATTAGGCCCTAAAATCACAAACTAAATTGTCAAAGTTATTTAAAATTGAAAATATTCATTTTCACAAATTTTGCCCTCTTGGGTATTTGAGTTTTGGCCAAAATCTAATATTTAAGTTTGCTGGATTTTTTTGAATAACTGAAATTTTCTATAGATTTGAAATTTTTGAATCAAATATTTAATTAGGGCCAAAATTTGAAATTTTCAATTTCCAGAAATTTTTTCAATTTTTTGAAATATTGGACATCATCTTAAGCTTAATTAGTCTGTTGATCTATGGTTAACTCATTGCTGTAATAAACATATCA
>APFE031084944.1:62602-82557 GCA_000404065.3 Pinus taeda | reverse complement strand
AAAGATTATTGTAAGTGACAGAGATCCCATTTTCACTGGAAATTTTTGGACAGAATTATTTTCTTGTCTTGGTACTTAGTTAGCTCATAACTCATCTTATCATCCTCAATTTGATGGGCAAAATGAGATAGTAAACAAATGTTTCGAAGGATATCTTCATTGCTTTGTATCTGATAAACAGACACAATGGGTCAAATGGTTGCCTCTGGCTGAATGGTGGTATAACACTTCCTTCCATACAACAACAAAAATGGCCCCATTTATGGCACTTTATGGATATCAGCCACCATCCATCACATCATATTTAAGAGAAAATTATAAGGTTCAAGCAATGGAACGTCACATCGAACATTAACAAGTCCTCCAACTCTTAAAGGATAACCTCATGTTGGCATAGAATAGAATGAAACAACAGGCAGATCAACATCGAAGCGAAAGAAGTTTTGATGTAGGTGATTGGGTATTCCTACAGCTACAACCATATAAACAAATGTCCCTCAAGCAAGCTAAGAAGGATAATAAATTATCACCAAAGTATTATGGTCCGTACAAAGTGTTGCAAAAGATTGGTACGATGGCATACAAATTGGAGCTTCTTGCAGCTTCTCGAGTCCACCCAGTTTTCCATGTTTCATGTTTAAAGAAGGTTATAGGCGGCAAGCTCCCAGTTCAAACAATATTGTCAGAACTTGACGAGGAAGGAAAAATTATATTGGAATTGGAAGCAGTCACAGAAACAAGAACTCGACAGCTATGAAATCGATCAATTTCGGAGTATCTCATCAAGTGGAAGAAGTTATCCACTGAAGATTCCACATGGGAGGATGAGAATTTTATACAGAAGCATCCAGAACTACTCAAGCATTGAGGACAACACTTTTTTGAAGGAGAGGGGCATGTTAGGTCTCTATAATACTAGTGATTACCCCATTACTATTGTAGTTGTATCCCTTATTAATATTGTTGTGCCCCATTGTCCCATAATTGTTATTACACTGTGCCCATAGAATCCGTCTATGTACTTTTGTGGCTTTATATTATTATTGTTAGGTTGGCTGGGTTATATTGTGACTCCTTAGACTCCTATATATAGAAAGGAGGTTTTGTCATTTGAATCATCGAAGAATTGTTCATTTGTGTAATGTAAAGGAGGTTGCCCCCTCGAAGAGGCTGAATTCTAAGGCGCTCAACTATCTTTTCTATCTTTTTGTGAGCTGGTTTCATAACATAATATGAATCTGTGTTAGAGTGGTCCAAAAGATAAGGATCAAGCTAGATCTAATCTTAGCCATTGATTAGGAACTTAATCTCGACCGTTGATATGTCAACAGGAAAAGTATAAGAGGAGGCTTGAGGGTCACTTGGAGAACACATCAGATGATCAGTCATTCTATTCTCTAGAGCGGGGTTTGCTAAGAGAGATAGAATCAGTGATCGGGAGAGCAGCTGAGAAGGCAGAGATTGTGCCGGGAAAGCAGCGCAACAGCCAAGGAGAGTGACGTAGAGCCAACAAGGGCCACACAGAGGCAGCCAAGTACTGCGCAGAGCACCAGAGAGGCCAATGTGTCTGACGCAGGGCCAACATGAGGCAAAAAGGGGCTGACGCAGTCCAGATTGGGTAGACGCTAGTGTTGCAGAGCAGTTTTGTGCTAGAGAGCTGCCGGAAGGTTTTTCTAGGGTTTCAACCAAGAGATTTCTCTCAAACTATGAGGTATAGATGTTAAGGAAATTCTCTGTTGGGTAGGCCAGTTTCAGCACCCAGATTGTACTCTGATATTGCTTAATAAGAAAATCCTTAGATACTTGCATCAGTTTTCCCGCATTGGGTTTTTCCGGGGACATTGGTCCAAAAATAATGGTGTCATGTGGTGTGTTTGTTCTTGTTTCTTTTAGTTGCAGATCTGTACTATGTTGAGCATGCACTGGTGCTTATTTTCAATATTTACATTGTAAATAACTTGTTAAAGGAAAAATAACAAGTTGGTAGGAATAAATCAAAAAAAGTGCATGAAGAGTTTCTAACTAAGAAAACTTAGAAACTTCAACAGCAAAGAGGAGCAGACCTAACCTACGCAGTGCTCGTCATATTTCTCAGCTAGGAAGGATTGACATTGTAGCTAAGAGGTGCAGATTTCGCAGGTGCCAGGATTGCGCAGAGCCTAGAGGCTCAGTTCTTCAATTTGCTAAGGTACAGGAGGCTGTGGATAATTTGCGGAGCGAAGCTGGTGGGGTGTTGTGGTCAGAACAGTACCTAACAGGGCAAGACCAAGGAGGAGGGATTTCCAGAAAGGAAATCGAGACTCAGAGGGAGTCGAACTGAAGACTTCCAGGAGGGAAGTAAAGAGACTAAGAGGAGTCGGAAGAAGAGCAACAAGATGGCAGTGAATGGGCTAAGAGATCAAGATAGACTAGACAGAGCTTCCAACTTCATAGTCTAGAAGGCCAGGAACTTGTCCATTCTAGATAGGTATCGCAACAAGCACTTCGCCTTGAAAACGATAGCGACCCCAGTTGACCTAGTTGAAAATGAGAAGTACGAGGAGGCAATGGCCAGGGCAAAGTGCATCATCCTTGACGGGGTCAAGGATCATGTGGTGCCGCATATTGCTGAGAAGGAGACGACAAATGAGATGTGGGAGGCCCTGAAGAAATTGTATCAGCATACTTTCATGCAAAGGAAGATGTTACTTGAAAATCAGTTTCGGTCATACCAAATGCAGAAGAGAGAGCAGATAGATGTCTTCCTCGGTGGATTGAAGGAGATCCGTGATCAGCTAACTTCCATAGGGGCCACGCTGGATTAGGAATTGATGGTGAGGACCGCATTGAACACAGTTTCAGAGGATTGGGAGGTATTTGTCTAGAGCATACTAGGCAGGACGAGCCTTCCAAATTGGGAGGAACTGTGGGCAACTCTTCGTCAAGAAGAGATCAAAAGGGTGACCAAGGTAGGGAGTAGTGGAAAAGGGGTCAGAATCAAGAAGGAGGAAGAAGAAGATGCGGCTCTCGCATCTGCAGGAAAGCAGGAGAAGGGAAAGAAGAAGGACCTCTCTAAGGTCAAATGCTTCCATTGTGGGGAACTAGGTCACTATGCGAACTAGTGTCCTAGGAAGAAGAGTAAGGGAGAGGCTTTTGAGACCAAGGCAGCGCCAGCGAGGGCGGAAAAAGAAGTGGAGACAGATGATGACTGTGCCATGAGTGCTCATGCGCTACTTGAGAGGAAGTGGGGAGACATCGAGCTGTAGTCAGACAGACTACAGACGATGAGGGGCAGGTCTCCTTGAAGTACCCAACCTCTTGGATTATACCTTGCTATGGGAGCCTAGAAGAGAAGTAGCAAGACTGGCGGATGTCGATAGAAACGGATGCAGATGGAGTGACAGAGGTTGCTACAGTGTAGGAGTCCCAGGACAGCGTGAGGCAACAGTGCGAGATGCATGGAGTTGTTGCAGCAGCCCAGAAGTCAGTAGAGGGAACACTTGTCAGCGACAGAGGGAACTTCAGCATCAGGAGAGTCTCTAGCCTGACAGGGATGTCAGAGTTGGGTGGATCAATTACTTCCTTCTCAGTAACTGGGTTGCAGTGCAACAGTTAGTAGTGGCAGTGCTATGGGTAGCACGATGCAGCATGAGGAGAAGGGGATGCAGTGCAAATGCAACAGTGGCAGTGGTAGGGCCATGGGCAGTAGCACGGATGCAAAGGGAGCTGCTGTACAGATGCAGCAGTGGCAGTGGCAGGGTCATGGGCGATAATACATGATGCAGCAGTGTAGAGGATGTTAGGCGGGGAGGCTTAGCATCAACACAGGGACCGATGCTGGATGATCAGGCTGATACTTAGTGAGGAGTATTATTAGAGCACAGTCCTCGCTAAGAGGGAGTGTTGATTTGGGGTAGCACCGGATGTGCTCTAGCCACGAAAATTGGTGGAGAGGCAACACATGAGATCTCCAAGACCCAGAAATGGTTTGGGCAGAATCTAACTGGTTTCGGAAATATTAAAATAATTAATATTTTTAATGGAGTTCCTAAGTCTAAACATAGGAAAAATAAAATATTAATGGGTATTAATATAAAACTGAGTTAGAAGGGTCCAAAAGTCATGGATCAAGCCAAATCTAATCTTAGCCGTCGATTAGAGATTTAATCTCGGTGGTTGATGGACAAACGAGAAAATTATAAGAGGAGGCTTGAGGGTCAGTTGGAGAACACACCGAGGGAGACCAATTAGTTTGATTTCTGGAGCGGGGTTAGCTGAGAAATTCGAACTAGTGGTCTGGAGAGCAGCAGGAGGCAACAAGTACGGAACAAAGAGTCGGGAATAGCACCAGGGGAACAACGCAGAGGTTGAAGAGGCAGACATAGAGCCTCTCAGGCAGACACAGAAGTTACAGATTGCGTAGTACTGGAGGGCCTATGTGGGTGACGTAGAGAGGCCCAGTGCTGACGTAGAGAGGTAGGGGTTGACGCAGAGGTCTCAGGCAAACGCAGAGGTCATCCAAGTTGATGCTGAGACTGGGGGAAGTGCTGAAGAATTTTCTCTCTGTTGGGTAAGCTAGTTTGGCACCCAGTTGTACTGAAGAATTGTTGAATAATAAAATCCTCCCTTGCTGCAATGGTTTTCCCACATTGGGTTTTACGGGGACTGATTATACAAAATATTTGTGTCGATGAGTTAATTCTTGTGCATGTGTTTGTTTCTGTATTATGATGTGATATCTACAACAAAATTTATTCTAATGTTTACTGAAGGATTTTCATAAATAACTTATCGGGAAATAAGTAGGTAAAATAAATCAGTTGTTGCAGTGATAGAATTTTCACAATTAGCACATTATTTTATTTTTGGGGCTTATGTAGGCCAAGGAGGCTAATTCGAACTCCTAAGTTGTGAATAAATAGGAGTGGGATGAGTTCATTTCTCCTCATCACTTTGGTTTTGGATCTCTTATCTCTCTCTTGAGATTTTCACACTTTTTCTAAGGATGAATTGTAGATTTATGGATGAGTTTTGATGTATGGATATTGGTCTATCTTCTCTTGGAGCTTCTTTATTGTCAATTGTGAATGGATGGATATACTCTATTACATGTAAGAACATGCTTTTGATGTTATTCTTGTTTACTTTTGTCATATATGTTGGACTAGGATTTTCACTGTTCCAAGGCATAATTGTTGCATACATTTACTATTTAATATTATAGAATTTTTCTCTATCATAGCATTTCCTTCAATGTATGGACCATGTAATAGGAGCGAAATCTTCTACGGGTAAAATTTGACCTTGAAACTTGAAAAGCCATTTTTGTTGAACATTGAAGTATAAAAGATGCAAGGTTTCTTCTTCTTGACCTAGAAGGAAAACAAAGTGATATTGAGGCCTCCTTGATTGGAAACAAAAAAATCCTACTCTTACTCAACATAGACTCCATTCTCCTAGAGATTAAGGCACTGATCTACCAAGGGTGGTCACTAACATCCATATTTTCGCACATCCTTCTAGGACTAGCCACATTGGGGTTACTAGGGCATCAATTTCTTGGCAAGCTAACCATAAAAAAAAATTGATCTCCTAGAGTCTCCTACGTTGACCTTTCATCTAGCCCTCCTCCAATTTTGAAGCCATTCTGATTGTGGAGTTGGAAGAAAAGTCAAGCCCTAGCTTTGGGATCAAAACTTGCCCTGCCATCCCCAAGACTAGTGCCTCATAGGGTCAAGACCGCATCTTCAAGTGAAATTCTCTTGTCTAGGGTAAGAATGTCATTGGTTGCTTCATACCTTCTTCATATCCTAGACCGGGTCCACTTGGCCCCCTGTGGTCCCGCTTTTTCAAGAGACCATTCTTCAAGGACCATCGGGGATACCGGTTCCAACAAGGATTTTAGGGATTGGGGAAATCCTTCACAAGCCTATTCCCATAAACCTAATCCTAAAAAATCCTCTCTTCCTTTCCCTAGAAACACACAGTACCTTGCTTAATAAGCAACCAAACTCCATCCTTTAAACTTTTCTAGGAAAGGGTTTGGGTCACTCATATCCATTGACTTATCATTCATTAGTGATTCATATATATTGTGTCTCCTCCCATCGGTGAAAGTCCGTATGGAAGGGAGCCTTAGCTGAGGTGATAGTGGGCTAAGTCTCCATTTGTTGCCCTCGGCCTAGCATTTGCCCCTTACCTCCCCTGCTAGTTTGGGCGGTAACAGGTCATATTGACCATCTATTTTTGGCAGTTTTATCTTGCTGATCTGTCCTTATTTACTGCTGCAAATCAAGAAATCAGATTTGAAATTTTATTCAATACATCATCTTAAAGTAATCTAAACGAGTTGAATTACATTTGCTGGTCATTAAAATTTCGGTGTTTTATGCATTGGGCAAGTTTCATCATTTGAAATGGTTTATGCACTCGTGTTACAACATTGATAAGATTTGAATTTTCTGCAGTAGTATTGCTGGTATAAACTGTCATAAATATGTAATTAACATCTTGATTGACTATTTTAAACATTTGGCATCTTGGGTTACTTATTATTGAAGTTTACACTTGTATTTCTAAGCATTTTATCTTGTCTAAGATTTCAATTTGCTATTGTTAAGTACTCTTAAAAAGATTCTAATTAAGTACTTAAACGACTTAAGAAAATCGTAACTCATGATAAATCTCACTCATAATATCTTGCATAATCATACTAGATCTAGATTTGCATTAATAATTTACATCCTAGCATAAGCTAGGTTGATAGAGACATAGGACAACCCTTCTTCTCTAGCTTGAGGGGCCTCGACAACTGTTCGGTGGTTAAACGGTGACCTTGCAGTGGTCAAAGCCACAGTCTTTGCAACTCCGAAGGCATCGGGTGATAGGAGCCTAACAGAAGGTATCATTTATCAGGGCCTAGCCTGCTTCCTGTTGGCCTCCTTCCCACAACCTACCTTGGAGCCCAACTTCAAAATAGTTAAGGGAAGGTTACACTTAGACTAGGCACTTAACTAAAATTCACCAAGATCACTGCATCTCACATAGGTCCTAGGATTTGCGTATCATATAGGTTAGTCAATCATTCAAGCAATGGGAGTCCATCCGGTCATTTGGTTCGAATTTATAAGAAGAAACAATTTATGATTCCATTAAGGCACTGGTCTCATAATAGAAAATTTGATCTAATCAATAATCTTTCTTAATTTCAACCAAGTGGCTAGGCCACTCAAATGTGTCTCCCAAGTTGGTTCCCAAATTGCTTTCCTTCACTTCATTCCATAGGCATCCCCCCGTAGCCTGTGCTTGGGAGACAACTAGAATGGAGTGGGCAGGGATTAGAGTGATAGCCCCCGTCTTGAGCGATGCCGTGCTATCTGTACAATCTGGGCGACAACATTTTCTAGCGTCGTTACAGGGGATAGATTTTTCCATTCTCGGGATTTATGACAATTTCTCAATCTTTCAATCTTTCCATTTTTCTTTATTTCTGGTCCCGTCAACGCCACAACATTTTATGGCATTGTTTTCAGGGACAAGTTTTTCTTGTTGTTGGGGTTAACGACATTCTCACTATTGACCTCTCATTTTTGCATTTAGCTCGTCAATTGGCGCAACATTTTTTGGCACTGTTGCTAGGGACCAATTTATTGGACCTTCGCTTTACGACAATCTCCATAATCTTGTAATCTTACGCCACAACATTTTTGGCACCTTTCTCTCATCATTTTTCATCTTTTCATTACCTTATCATTTTTCTTCTCACTAATCCTCTCATCTTGTTCATTCTCACTTTTAGCACCTGGATGTTTAGGTTGGTTTCCTGTTTGGGTGGCAACTCCACTTATTCATCCATTTACCAAAGCTTACACTAAAAGAAATCTATGTAGCTTGGTCAATCTCGCTCTCAGAACTTGGTTGAACAAATTACATTCTAGTAAGCATTCATTTTTCTCAGATAGGAAGCTCTCTTTGATATCCATTTTCTTCTCCCTGATTAACTTTTTGGTTTTTTCCTTCTGGATTTTATATTTAGATTCATGTTCAAGTGGTGACTCCATTTCTTTCATTTCTTACAAGAATTTCTGCTAGAAGCTCGCTTCTTGTGAATCTCTTGTTTTTCTTGAACAAGGATTTCTCTATGACATCCATTAGCCCCCTTTCCCCTAAAGCAGATCATCATGGATGACTTGTTTGCCCCGTGTAATTTTACTAACATTCTCCATGATATTCCAAAAATTGCCATTAATAAATTGCCTTTTTTATGGGTAATGATGAAATCACTACTGCAAAACATATCTTAAGGTTTACTCGCTGTATGATAATGTGTAGTAGATCTTCATGCTATGATCATGAATACATCAAGATGCGAATTTTTGTCCTATATTTGGAAGATGATGCTAGAGACTGGTTTTGCAATTTTCTTGATGACTCCTTTGATTCTTTACAAGACATCATCGATGCTTTTAAAGATAAATATGAAAGTCAAAGGGACTCACCTTGTGCCTCTAGTGCTGAACAAAAAGATGAAAGTGGTTATGTGAAGGATCCAAATATCGTAGAAAGGTATCAAGAGAATGCGTTGCAGCATAATAATGATCAAGAAGTCCCATATTGTAGACCTTGTAACCACTTTCATGATAAATCCACTTGTGCCTTTGCGATCAAAATCCGAGACAGTGTAAAGGCAGGAACAAGTGATCAAGGGATCTTATCAAGGAGTTAACTCAAAGGCTTAGAGACATGAAATTCAGTCAAGCTCAATTGATGAAAACTATGGAACTTAATCAAGAGAAATTAGTGGCAAATCACTCCAAGGAAATGAAATCCTTACACATTAGGTGGATGGATATTGAGAAAAGGCATGTTGAAGAGCTAAGCTCCATAAAAGAAATTCATAAGAAAGAATCAGCTCTATTCATGACAAGGAGGTCAGTCTTCAGAACAAATTATTAATCATAGAAGAGCAACATGCTAAGGAACTGGAAACCATGGAAATTAATCATTCTAATCAGATGGTCTCCATGCAAAGTTATATGATCCCCATGGAAGCAAATCATAAGGAAGAAATGAATTCTATTCAAGTAAACCATGATGAGAAGATACAGGTCATAAAAATTAATCACTCCAATCATATAGCCACCTTTGAGGAAAAATGTGCTCAAAAGAGGGAACCTATGATGTCCAATATATAGACATTTGATTGCCATTAAAGCAGATAATGATAAAGTAATTAAGGATATGGAAGCTAGTAAAATATATCTTCAGAATAGATTGTTGACAATGGAGGAAAACCGTGCCAAAGAGATCAACGCCATGAAAAATGGAGATTCTAAACAGATGAATGCCATGAGAATTGAAAAGACCACTTTTTGGAGTAACTTGCAAGTAATGGAAAAAATGCAAGTGCGGGAACTTCAACATAACTCAGATAATGAATGGAACAAAGAGACTTCCACAGAGCACCAACCTACCAGTCCGCCAAAGCAGTTCTCATCTCGTTGTAAGAAGGTTACTTGCCCTAGTCAATACAGGTTGGCTGGAAGTGACAAGGTTGGAAAATAAATTGAGGAAAATCATATGTATGTATCACCTTTGACAGAGTACATTCAGAATAAGATTGGGCATATTTCAGATTTTACAGAGCCTTTATCCAGGCATTCTCAGAATCAGGACAAGAAATCAACAGTGGTCTCATTATTGACATCACAACCCACTAGGAAGAAAAGTAAAAGATAGAAGAAAAGAAAAAGGAAGAAGTTTGATGCATCTAATAGTCAAGAGCTGCTTGATAATCGGATGAGTCACAGTGCTAGCATTTTCAGAATTCAGCATGGCACATCTAAGAAGCAACCCACAAACTTGTCGAAAAGTCGGAAGATGCTCAGTATGCGCTGTGTTGAAGACATCTAATGCCATTGGGCATCGTTTTTGTGAAAATTCCTAGTCCAATGAACCCCTACTGCAGCAAAAATGAATTTACTTGACCTACTTGAATTTTTAAATTACATTCATCATGTTATTCTTCTGAATACTGAAGCAAATTACTTCTACAACCTACACTAATTAAATATTTGATCTCATGAAATAGAAAACAGAGTAAAGAGAAAGATACATAAGACACCGTTATTTTTGGACACAATAGTCCTCGGAAAAACCCAATGCGGGAAAACCGGTGCAACAACTCTAATGGTTTTATTATTATGTAGGAGAAATATCTGAATACAAATCTAGGATGCTCATCTAGCGATCCTTTATAGAGAAAATACTGGCGAAAATCTAAGTGAGTTTTACCTCACTTCACCTGGCAGAATTTCGGCTGATCCGGCACAACACTGGCTAACCCTGGCTATTTCTGCGTCACCTATTATGCCCTTTGCATTAGCTTTCCCGGCTGCTGTGCTGCTTCTGGTCAACTCTCCCGGCAGTTCTAGCTTCTGCCCTTTGCGTCAGCTTTACCGTCTATTCCTGCAGTTCCCGATAGTTCCGGTTGTTCTTGGTAGTTCCGGCTTCTGTGTGACAGACAACTTCTACTTTGTTGGCTCTCTTTGCCTCTCTGTTTGTATTCTTCGGAAAGTCCTCCTCTTGGGTTCTCATTGCCCCTCTACTGCAGAATGATAACTTAATTCGAAATCCTTAGCAAACCCTACCTTAGGAATCGAATTCTTGATCAATTTGTTCTCTCTGTGTGTGTTTACAAATGAACCCCAAGCCTCCATTTTATACTTTTCTTGTTGAGTCTTCAACGGCCAAGATTAAGTCTCTAATCAACGACTAAGATTAAAACATGACTTGATCTGCCTTCTAGATCATTCTCACCCATATTTTGATTAATACCCATTAATATTTTAATTTTCCTAAGTTTAGACTTAAAAACCTCATTAAAAATATTTAATTATTTTAATAAAATACAATCCATGTGGAATTTCACCAAATGGTTTCTGGGTTCTTTAGAACTCATGTGCCTTAGCCTCTCCACCAATTTTTCAAAGCTAGAGCACTTGCAATGCTACCAAAAACTAACAATTTTGTATAATATCTCTAACCCTACTACCTTTTATTTTATGTCGTTGGATAGTTTATTTCACGCATATCTCTCTCTCTCTCTCTCTCTCTCTCTTATATATATATATATATATATATATATATTTGTTAGAGTAGATTTTCTATTCCAGTGGTATTTTCTATATATGCATGATGATTTCGACGTTGAATGGATATCTATTTGATAGACTTTTGTTTCCTTGGATGCAGGATTCTGGGATTCTCACGTTACTTCTTGGAAGCAACGTGTCCCCATATGGAGCAAGGGTTTCAAGGGTTTCAACCTTTTTAGGACTTCTAGCACCAGATTTGCCTTCTTAGGCCTAAACGTCCCTTCTTCTTCCCTCCACGTCTTGGTTTTCAACCTTCCTAAGGCTAGCCATAAGGCTTAGAGGCTACGACCTCCCCTCTTTCGCCTTGTCGTAGGCCCTAGAGGCCTTGCGTCCTCCTCTTCGTCCCTCTTTCCTCCACCGTGAGGCCTCCTCAGCCCTCCATCCACTCTTGGCCCTCCTTCTAGCTTCCACTCCCTATCCTTGGCCCTGTCCTTCCCCTCAACCCTCCTCCCTTGTCCTCCTGTCTTCCTCCTCTCTCCCTCTGCTTCCCTCATCGGCGCTCCTCCCCCTCTTTCCCTAAGCCGCAACCCTCTAAGGGCTTGCAGCCCTTCCTTTGTGGCCTTTAGGCCTAGGCCCTAGTCCTTAGGCCTTGCCCTAAGCACCTAAACCCTCTCTTTCCCAAACGCTAGCCTCATTAGGCATAGCGTTGCCCCTCTGAGGTCATATTCTTCATCCTTGGGCCCTGATCTATCATCCTAGCCCATTTATCCCAGCAAATTTGCTTCCCTTAGCCTTGTTCTCCAATTCTTGGTCTCTTTTGCCCTAAAATTGGCCTAAAACCTTAAACCTATGTTTTAAAGCTAAATACTTGGCGGTTTTGTAGGACTAAGGTCTCAAAATTCTTATTTTTCAAGTGTCAAAGTGATTCCAAAGTTTCATCGGTTTTCAACAGTGGGATCTTCAAGGCCTTGGGCATAGGGTTTGACCTCTAAACCCTTGTTTTCTGCAGTTTTATTACAGCAAACAAATTACTAATAATTAGGCCCTAAAATCACAAACTAAAAGCACAGAGTTATTTAAATTGCAAAATCTCCATTTTCACAAATTTTGGCCTCTTGGGTATTTGAATTTTGGCCTAGATCTAATATTTAAGCTTGCTGGATTTTTCTGCATAACTAAATTTTTCTATAGATTTGAAATTTCTTAATCAAATACTTAATAAGAGCCAAAAACTGAAATTTTCAAATTCCGATTTTTTTTCTATTTTTGGAAATATTGGGCATTATTGTATGCTTGATTGGTTTGTTGATCTATGGTTAACTCATTGCGGTAATAAATATATTAGTTCTAAAAATTGCTGAGTCAAACTCTCTAAAAGTCTTAAAATTGATTTTTTATTTATTTTATTTATTTATTTATTTATTTACAGAGGAATCAGCAACTGGAGCAGCCTTGCAACTCGCGTAACACAGGGTCAATTCTGACCGCTACCACTATAACCCTTGGGAACTGCGCCTGCCCCTCTCCACAACTCTGGGCTAGTCCGAGGGATTTGAACTCATGACCTTCAGTACAGAGCCCGCCTTTATAACGAACTTCATTGCATTGTGATTACCAACTCGCTTACCCCCGTGGGGCTCTTAAAATTGAAATTTTCATGTTGTAGTGCATTTTGCTATTTTTGGGCATATTGGCCATCTATTTTTGGCAGTTTTATTTTGCTGATCTATCTTTATTTACTGCTGCAAATCAAGAAATCAGATCTGAAATTCTACTAAATATATCATCTTAAAGTAATCCACACGAGCTAAATTACATTTGTTGGTTATTAAAATTTTGGTGTTTTATGCGTTGGGCAAGTTTCATCATTTGAAGTGGTTTATGCACTGTTGTTACGACATTGATAAGATCTGAATTTTCTGAAGTAGTATTGCTGGTATAAACTGCCATAAATCTGTGATTAGCATCTTGATTGACTATTTTAAACATTTGACATCTTGGGTTACTTATTGTTGAAGTTTACACTTGTATTTCTAAGCATTTTATCTTGTCTAAGATTGCAATTCATTATTGTTAAGTACTCTTAAGAAGATTCTAATTAAGTAGTTAAACAACTTAAAAAGATCTTAACTCAAGATAAATCTCACTCATAAGCTCTTGCATAAGCATACTAGATCTAGATTTGCATTAATAATTTACTTCCTAGCATAAGCTAGGTTGATAGAGACATAGGACAACCCTTCTTCTCTAGCTTGAGGGGCCTCAACAACTCTTCGGTGGTTAACATGGTGATCTTGCAGTCGTCAGATCCACAGTCTTTGCAGTGCCGGAGGCATCGGGTGATAGGAGCCTAACAAAAGGTATCATTAATCAGCCCTTAACCTGCCTCTTGTTGGCATTCTTCCCACAACCTACCTTGGAGCCCAACTTCAAAATAGTTAAGGGAAGGTTACACTTAGACTAGGCATTTAACTAAAATTTACCAAGATCATTGCATCTCACATAGGTCCTAGGATTTGCATGTTGATTTCGGGTAGCATCGGATGTGCGCTAGCTCCGAAATTTTGTGGAGGGGCTAGAATACATGAGATCTTCAGAACCCAGAAATTGTTTGGATAATTCCACCTGGATGAGGAGTTATTGAAATAATTAATATTTTTAATGGGTTCCTAAGTCTAAACTTAGGAAAATAAAAATATTAATGGGTATTAATAAGAATATGGGTGAGAAACTTCTAAGTGATGAGGATCAAGTCTGTTTTAATCTTAGTCATTGATTAGGGACTTAATATCGGCCGTTGATTCATCAACAGGAAAAGTATAAAAGGATGCTTGAGGGTCAGTTGGAGACACACTGGAGAGATCAGTCAATTCGATTTTTCTGGGGTGAGGTTTGCTAAGAAAATTGAACAAGCGATCTGTTGCAGTGAGAGGGGTAGTAGCAGAGAGATGGATCGGAAAGGAGTTTCGAGCCAACAAGTACTAGGTAGAGAGTCAACAATAGCATCAGAGAGGCAGCGCAGAGGCCTACGCAGCCCAGGAAGGGGCTCACGCAGCGCTGACGCAAGCCAAGAGGGTTCTTGCACTGGCAGTGCGAGATAATCGTCGGGAGTTTGAGATTTTTCTAGGAGTTCGATGTTCTGAGTTGGGAGGGCTGAAGTCGAAGCTCCTGTGAGCAAATCGATCCAGCAGAGAAGTGACGCAGTCTCCCAGAGGCAAGATACTGGCCCACATAGAGCAAATTGTGCTGGGATTTTCGCAGTGCTTGCCGGAGTCAACCATTCAGTGGATCAGTGGTGACTTGGAGAACAAGGTAAACTCTCGTATGTATTTCTTACTGCCAAGATTTCTCTCAAAGGTTAGCCGGTGTGAGAGGCAACTTGTTGTACTCAGATTCTGCTTGCTTAATAATACAAACCCTCTATATGTTGCACTGGTTTTCCCGCATTGGGTTTTTCCAGGGATGTTTGTCTAAAAATAACGGTGCCCCTTGTGTATTTGTCTCGCCCTATTTTCAGTTCATGATCTGTATGTATGTGTAGTTTGCAATAGTGTTTTCATCGTTGTTTGAAGAATTAAATAACTTGTTGAATGTAGAAAAAAGTAGGAGATGATAAACCAGTGATTGCAGTAGGATTTCTGATGTGTAGATTCAGAAATTTTCACATGGTATCAGGGCATTACAGATCATAGGATACTGAAGCCATCAGTCGGGAGATCCAGCAAATCTATTGCAGAGTGGCAGCTGTCCGGAGTGACAACGTTGTTCCAGAGCTAGAGACGCAGAGGGAGAGTGACGTAGTGCAAAAGAGGTGACACAAAGGTTCACGCAGTGCCTGCATGAACATTCTAAGTTAGGTGAGGGTGACACAGTAGCTGGGAGGAGCCCACACTGTAATTGCGCCAACTATCTAGGCCAGCGCAGAAGCAGAGAGGGGCAGATCAGGCTCATGCAGAGCCACATCATCTTTCTAAGCCAGGAAGGAGTGACGCAGTGGCCAGGAGGAGTTGATCAGCTCACGTAGTGACTGCGCAGAGCCTGAGGAGCTCAGATTCTTCAGTTGTTGGGGCAGAGGGAGTAGTGCTGATCGAATCTAAGGTGCTAGGGGGACGTTGTTGCTGTTCGTGCAGAACAGTGTTTGAGGAGACAAAGCCAAGGTAGAGGGAGTCACTACCTTAGCAGATTTCTTACCAAAGAAATCTAGGTCTGAGTTGTTGAGCAGTAGCAAAGGAGGATTGGAGAGGAGTGATTCAACATTTGGCGGGAGGATTTCCGTGAAGGAAATCAGGATTCAAAGAGAGTCTGGAAAGAACTTGTTCCTTAGAGGATTTCTAGCACCAAAGAAATCCAGATCCAAGCCTTGTTGGGGCAACAGTAAGAGAAGGAGAAGAGAACCTGTTCTACACTTGTTTGAGTAGAGATGGCAGTCAATGGACTAAGGGATCAGGACAGATTGGATGGAGGATCCAATTTTGTCATCTAGAAGGCTAGGATCCTGGCAATCCTAGATAAACATCACATCAAGGACTATCCCTTGAAAGTAGTTGTTGTCCCGATCGACACTGATTCTAGACGGGGTCAAAGATCATGTAGTACCACACATTGTTGAGAAGGAAACTACAAGGGAGATGTGGGAGGCGGTGATCACCTTGTACCAGGGCACTTCCGTCCAACGGAAGATGCTATTAGAAAATCAACTGAGATAGTACCAGATGTAGAAAGGAGAAGAGATCGATCCCTTCCTCCTCAGGTTGCAAGGGATTTGCAACTAGTTGACTTCTGTGGGGTCTACACCAGATCCCGAGTTCATGGTCAGGACTGCCCTAAATGCAGTCACCGAGGATTAGGAGACATTTGTCCAAAGTATCTTGGGCAGAACAACTCTCCCCAGTTGGGAGGAGATGTGGGAAGCTCTTCGACAGGAAGAGATTAGGAGGCTGACAAAGGCAAGGAGTAGCGATATTTAAGAAGGAGGAGGAGGAGGATGCAGCGCTCACATCATTGGGACAGCAAGGGCAGCAAAAGAGAAAGAGAGGGAGAAGAGAACCTGTTCTACACTTGTTTGAGCAGAGATGGCGGTCAATGGACTAAGGGATTAGGACAGATGGGATGAAGCATCCAATTTTGTCATTTGGAAGGCTAGGATCCTGGCAATCCTAGACAAACATCGCATCAAGGACTATGCCTTGAAAGTAGTTGTTGTTCCAATCGACGCTGATCCGTTAAGGAAGTACGAGGAGGAGGAGGCCTAGCCGAAAACCAAGTGCATGATCCTAGACGGGGTCAAAGATCATGTAGTACCACACATTGTTGAGAATAAAACAACAAGGGAGATGTGGGAGGTGGTGACCTCCTTGTACCAGGGAACTTCCATCCAACGAAATATGCTATTAGAAAATTAGCTAAGACAGTACCAGATGCAGAAGGGACAAGAGATCGATCCCTTCCTCCTGAGGTTGAAAGGGATTCACGACCAGTTGACTTCTGTGGGGTTTACACCAAATCTCGAGTTCATGGTCAGGACTGCCCTGAATGCAGTCACCAAGGACTGGGAGACATTTGTCCAAAGTATCTTGGGCAGGGCGACTCTCCCCAGTTGGGAGGAGATGTGGGCAGCTCTTCGACAGGAAGAGATCAGGACGCTGACAAAGGTAGGGAGTAGCAGCAAGGAGCTCGGATCAAGGAGGAGGAGGAGGATCCAGCGTTCGCATCATCAGGACAACAAGGGTAGCAAGAGAGAAAGAAGAAGTATATTTCCAAGGTTAGATGCTTCAACTGTGGGGAACTTGGACATTTCGCCACTTAGTGCCCCCGAAAGAATGGCAAGGAGGAGGCTTCTGACTCGAACGCTGCTCTAGCGAAAGATGACAAGGAAGGTGAGGATGACGATTGTGCCATGAGTGCTCATGCACCTATGGAGAAGAGGTGGGGTGACATGGAGTTATAGTCAAGAGGACTGCATGAGGGGTGGCATCCTTGAGGTGCCCAAACTCTTGGATCACATATGGCTATGGGATCCCTTAATGACAGTATCAAAATGACAGGTGTCTATTGGAGCGAGGTGTGATGGAGTGACAGTGGCAGAGCTAGAGTGTCAAAGTCTGAGGCAGCGCAGTGGATGTTGTAGTAATGCAAGAGGCACAGAGTAGTTTGCAACAATGCAGTAGCAGCAGAGGGTCAGCAAAGATGAGCCACAGAGGTAGCTTCAGCATCACGAGGCATCTAGACTTACTAGCATGTCAGTTTTTGGGTGAAGTTTCAGTTGCTTACTTCTCAACAACTGAGTTGTAGTGCAACAGTTAGCAGTGGCAATGTTATGGGCAGCATGAGGCAACGTTTTGAGAGGGAGCTGTAGTACAAATGTAGTAGTGATAGTGGCAGTGTCATGGGAAGCAGTACACATTGCAGCAAGGTAGTGGATGAAGGGCCTCAGGTCAAGCATCAATAGCACAGAGGACTGATCTAGTGGATTAGTGTAGTACTTTTGTTGAGAAGTGTTATTAGAACACATAACTCGCTAAGAGGGAGTGTTGATTTTGGGTAGCATCGGATGTGCTCTTGCTTTGAAATTCTGTGGAGGGGCTAGAATACATGAGATCTCCAAAACCCAGAAATCGTTTGGAGAAATTCCACATGGATGAGAAGTTATTAAAATAATTAATATCTTTAATGGGTTCCTAAGTCTAAACTTAGGAAAATAAAAATAGTAATGGGTATTAATAAGAATATGGGTGAGAAACTTCTAAGTGACGAAGATCATGTCTGTTTTAATCTTATCCGTTGATTAGGGACTTAATATCAACCATTGATTCATCAACAGGAAAAGTATAAGAGGAGGCTTGAGGGTCAGTTGGAGACACACTGGAGAGATCAGTCAGTTCGATTTTTTTGGGTCGAGGTTTGCTGAGAAAATCGAACAAGTGATCTATTGTAGTGAGAGGGGTAGTAGCAAAGAGTTGGATCGGAAAGGAGTTCTGAGCCAACAAGTACCAGGCAAAGAGGCAGCAATAGCATCAGAGAGCCAGCACAGAGGCCTATGCAGCCTAGGAAGGGGCTCACACAAAGTTGACGCAGGCCAAGAGGGTTCTTGCAGTGGCAGTGAGAGGTAATCGTCGAGAGTTTGAGATTTTGAGGGGAGTTCGATGTTCTGAGTTGGGAGGGCTGAAATCAAAGTTCCTATGAGAAAATTGATCCAGCAGAGAAGTGATGCAGTCTCCCAGAGGCAGATTGTGTTGGGATTTTCGTAGTGCTTGCCGGAGTTATCTATTCAGTGGATCAGTTGTGACTTGGAGAACGAGGTAAACCCTCATATGCATTTCTTGTTGCCGAGATTTCTCTGAAAGGTTAGCCGGTGTGAGAGGCAACTTGTTGTACTCAGATTCTAGTTGCTTTAATACAAACCCTCTAAATGTTGCACCGGTTTTCCCGCATTGGGTTTTTCAATAATGGTGTCCCTTGTGTATTTGTCTCGCTCTATTTTCAGTTCATGATCTGTATGTATGTGTAGTCTGCAATAGTGTTTTTATGGTTTTTTAAAGAGTTAAATAACTTGTTGAATGTAAAAACAAGTAGGAGATCATAAACCAGTTATTGTAGTAGGATTTCTAATGTGTAGATTCATAAATTTTCACATTTCATATCATATAGGTTTGTCAATCATTCAAGCAGCGGTTTTCCATACGGTCATTTAGTTCCAATTTATAAGAAGCAAGAATTTGTGACTCCATTAAGGCAATTGGTCTCATAATAGAAAATTTGATCTGATCAATAATCTTGCTTAACTTCAACCAAGTGGCTAGGCCACTCATCCGTGTCTCGCAAGTAAGTTGTTTCCCAACTTGCTTTCCTTCACTTCATTCCATAGGAACTACCACCCGTACCCTGTTGTTGGGAGACAACTAGAATGGACTGGGTAGGGATCAAAGTGACAACCCCCGTCCTGAGTGTTGTCACGCTGCTTGTACAATCCGGGTGACAACAAGAGGTAAGGATCACATCCATCCTATTGCCTACCGATCTTCCTAGAAATGACCCTGTAATATTCCAAATTGAAATTTACATCTAATAACAGACACATGAACTAGGCTATAACAAATAAAACCACAAATACACATGCACCGTCAAAACACCAAGAAATTGAGCAAATAAGCTGAGCCATTTTATTAAATTATGAACTACAAGGAGTACATGTGGCAAGGAACAAGTGCACTTGGGCTTGCATAAGCAAGCTAGAGCAAACCCAAGTGGAAGAGATGACCCTACAAAAACTTTGGCCCAATCTCCTTCTGCGCAGACCCAAAAATTGGCAATGGTTGTGTTGACCTCTACTGGTCAACTACCCATGCAGTACCCCCCCTATTTTTTACAAAAAAAGAGGCAGCACCTGATCAACATGTCCGTGCCATCCTGCAGTCATCAACAGCTCGATCAATCGTTTCTGTAAACCCAGTCTGCATGTATTAATTGTAAATAATCCTAGCAGATGTGAGTCGTGTTGTAAATTGCCTAGGTGGACCTAACTTTCCTATGATAATCTATGTCCCAGAAGGTTTTTCGTCTCACCGATCCACGGATCGGCAGAGTTTTCCTTCAAACCTGACCCCAAAGCCGGGATAGATTTTGTCAGTGAAATTTTAGAGAATCCTAGTGTGTTAGCCTGCTAGATTATAGTCATGTCGCAGAGCTGGGTGTTTTGTAAGGGTCTATGTTAAAGGGGTTTTTTCTCCCTTAAGATGTAAGTTGTTAAAGTCATGATGTAATGTGTCCTGAGGGTTGAAAAATGTTTAAATCCCCTCATCAGTCCTAAGTCCTAGGTCCTAGGTGATGTTTCCAAAGGCTTAGTTCGTTGATCCATTTTAAAAAGGAATTAAAAAATTAAAA
>APFE031084944.1:48451-61373 GCA_000404065.3 Pinus taeda | reverse complement strand
AAATAATAAAAAATAATAAAAAAAAAATTCATAAAAACCCTAAATAATAAAATAATAATATTTTTGTGATGCGTGCAAAATATCTTTTTTTAAAAAGTAAAATCGACGGATGAGATCAAGAGATGTCTTGATCCTCATCAACGGTCGAGATCATTTCAACATGGATCACTCGAACTAGCCGTTGGGATCGTTTCCTTTATATAGGGTCTTAGGTGGTCATTTCAGATCATCTGATCTATGAGTCTTGTACTGAAGAAGCTCTCTTGTAAACTTTTTCTGGTTAATAAAAGAAGACTTTGGGGTTCAAAACTGGCTGGTGTTACTCTCTGGAATTGCTGTGAGATGTTTGTTTTTCTGCATATTTCAGTTTTCAGCAGTTAATAATAGATGGTTTTCAGAGCATTGTGAGTACAGGTATCTTGCTCACGTGCTAGGGTTTGAATGTTGTAGGGTTTCTGGAATAATGGCAGGTATCTCCATTATTTCTTGAAAGTTGGCAGCATGTCTTGCCCTCTTTGCTGATGTTTACTTGAGGTGTGCAGGAAACCCTTTAGGTGAAAGGTATTTGTGGGCGTTTGGGGAAATTCTGAGTTGAATCAGCCAACTCCCTCAGGCTTTTCTGTGCAAAGCCCAGCTGATTGTGCCCTGGGTTAATCTTTTAAATGTTATTTCGTGTTTTACATTGAGAGACTTTCTTTATGTTCACAGTAAAGTTCAAATTTCTGATATATTGAGAACGTCACTGCAATTACTGATATATCTGGCTTCGTAGAGCTGAGATTTAAATTTTTTTTTTTTAGATCGATCTACAGGTTTTTATATTTCGATTTCTTTTTGGCATTTTATTGCTGGGTCTCTGTTTGTGAATTTGTAGGCTGAGGGAATCCTTAAAAGGAGATACCAAGGAGTTGGCTGCTGCTGCTAAAGCAAGATAGTGGACACATTTTCAATGCACTGGGGTATGCACTAAATTTCTTTTTCTTACCTGCAGGACCCGCTGCCTACTTCCATATTTGAGCAATCTGGGAATCGTCCTCAAAACTATTACTCGTTCCAGCTATAAAAAAAAAGAAAAAATAATTTTGCTGGACCATAGAATCGTTTTTCTGAATACGTGGGGCTTCTCAGCATACAATTTTTTGGTTTCGTATTGCGTGGGTTTATTCTGGCCCAGTCCGTCCCTTCCCTGGCGTCCTCGGTCTGCTATTGTCAAAACCTGGAATAATTCTGTTCACCGATTACCACACTGGTCGAACCTTAGTTTGCCTGGTCGCTCCTCCCGATCCGCTGCCTTCGTTCGGGCTGTCCAACGATCTGCCCGCTGTCTATCCGGTCTCTGCCTATCTCCAGCCTTCACTGCTCACAAAGCTGCGTCCATTGCTCCTGCCGCTGCGTTCTTTCCTCACGCCCGCCATCAGACCCTCGCCTGCAAATAAATTTCGTGGAGCTGTAATGCGTGGGTATCGTTTAATATTGCTTCAGATTGGTTACATTTCGATGCATTAGGTTTATCGTTTCTTTTTTTTTAAATTTTAAATTTCATATGTATATATATGCGTAGGTTCAGTTGGGTCATAGTTTAAATTTTGTTAGTTTTAATCTATTTCAATATAAATATATGCATGCGTTGATTTAGTTTAGATTTAGTTTAAAATAAAACATAAAAAGGGGAAATTTAAAAAAATAGTTTTTGTTTTGTTTTTCATTTTTTCTAGTTTTGTTTTAGATTAGTTTGATTATATTTAATTTTATTTTTAGGGTTAGGGTTTAGCTCCTAGGCTTTTGATTTTAGATTTACTTTTGGTTTTAATTTTTTATTTTTTTTAATAGACTTTAATGTTAGATTTTAATAGTTGTTAGTTTAGTTTAATAGTTTTAATTTATGATGAATTTTTTTTAGCTTTAGGGTCTTAGATTTAGATTTAATTTTTTTAGGTTTTATTTTGTTTAGATTTAAATTTTGTTTTATATTTAAGTAAAAACAAAAAAAAATAAAAAAAATAAAAAAATAATAATAATAAAAAAATAAAAATAAAAAAAATTTTAGAAAGATTTTCGAGATGAATGTTTATTTAGCATGAATGTGCATCTTTTGACGCTTATTTCTTTTTAGATTGTCAGATCATCGTCGTAAAGATCGTGAATTTACTGGATATCTTTCGAAGTTATCACTGTGCACATTTTACATCTCTGCAGCATTTGATTGTCAATCGTTCAAGCATTAACTCTACAAGGCACTGGTCTGCTAAAATCGAAATTCATCTAGTGCTTATCGTATCGTGTCTCGTGTCTCCCAACCAACTGGTCGACAGTTGGTCTTCAATATCTCACAGGGTCTACCCCCCTTAGCCGTGGGAGACAGGCTTAAACGGAGGGATCGGGGATCAAAGTGACAGCCCCCGGTCTGAGCGTTGTCGTGTCAATCTGTGCGACAACAGGTTGTTACACTAGAAATGTTGAGAATGTTCCTCTGTGGTGCTCGGAATCGCCTGAAAATGCAGCTGTAGGTTCTCCCAAAAATACTCAATCAAACTAGAAAGGAATATGGCCCAAACCAACCACCCAAAAAACCCACAAAATGGTGCCAATTACCAGCAACTACTGGCTGGAAAACTAAAGATTTCCCCACCTCTAGTGCTAAAAAATTCTGCAAAATTAGCCCGGTCTCCTCTCACCAAACCCACAAAAACCCAGAAAGGAATTTGGCTAATTCCGACCTCTCAGAATTGCCCTATTTTGGCACTTATGCCCTCCTAAACAGAAACTGAGTCCCCCAGTGCTGGAATCTACTGAAATCCTTCTTATTCCTCCACAATTTGTTAATGAAGGGCTTTAGGAAATTCCTCCTAAGGTAGGAGAGATGATTGTTGATTTGGGGTAGCATCGGATATGCTCTAGCCATGAAGTTTAGTGGAGAGGTTGGGGCACATGAGATCTCCAATACTCAGAAAGGATTTGGGAAGATTTTAAACAGATCAGGAGATATTAAAATAATTAATATTTTTAATGGAGTCCCTAAGTCTAAACTTAGGGAAAATAAAATATTGATGTGTATTAACATGAATCTGTGTTAGAATGGTCCAAAAGACATGGATCAAGCCAGATCTAATCTTAGCCATTGATTAGGGACTTAATCTCGGCCACTGATATGTCAACAGGAAAAGTATAAGAGGAGGCTTGAGTGTCACTTGGAGAATACACTAGAGTGATCAGTCATTTTATTCTCTAAAGTGGGGTTTGCTAAGAGAGATAGAATTAGTGATCAAGATATGCAGCTGAAGGGCATTTGAGTACAGAGAGACAGAGAGGCAAAGATAGTGTCGGGAGAGCAATGCAGTAGCCAAGGAGAGTGATGCAGAGCCAGCTAGAGCTCATGCAGAGGCAGCTGGGAGCTGCACAGAGCCTCAGAGGGGCCAACGTTGCTGACGCAGAGGGCCAGAGGGTTGACGCAGGGCCTCCCAGGGCCGACGCAGACCCATTTGGTGTGACGCAGGGCCAGCGTGAGACAGAGAGGGGCTAACACAGTCCGGAGAGAGGCTGACGCTAGGGTTTCTGGGGCAAATTTGTGCTGAGTAGCTGCTGGAAGGATTATCCAGGGTTTCAGCCAAAAGATTTGTTAGAAATTTAGAGGTATTACTGCCAAGGAAATTCTCTGTTGGGTAGGCTAGTTTCGGCCCCTTGATTGTACTCTGATATTGCTTAATACGAAAATCCTCAGGTAGCCGCACTGGTTTTACCACATTGGGTTTTCCTGGGGGCATTGGTCCAAAAATAATGGTGTCATATGGTGTGATTGTTTCTATTTTCTTTAGTTGCTGATCTGTAATATGTTGAGCATGCACTAGTGCTTATTTTTAGTATTTACATTGGAAATAACCTAAGTCACCTGACACGGAGATTCGGGATTCGTAGGATACAGGGATTAGAGTATCGGATTTGGACACGTTGACCCCCCCGAATCAGGACACGTAGGATTCATTATATATTATTTTATTAAAACCATATATATTAATAATATAATATATATATATTAAAATTAGAATATTTCTTACACAAATTTTAATTAATGATACAAATTCATTGATTTCAAACATAGATCTTCATCTATAGCATGCATAGTACATACAAAATTCAAATACATGTGAGTGGTCACATAAATCATGATTCATAAATGAAAGACAACTTACAACTACAAGATAGTAAGATAAAGACACTGACAGCTGTAGTTTTCTCATTAAGTCATCAAATCAAAATGTGTTACATAGTTAGTGTTGGTGCAATGCCAGTGGCAAATAGAAATAGAAAATATAAAACAACTATAGGTATACAAGCCTCAAGGCAATAGGTAGTCATCAATCCTCAGAGTCATCATCAGAATCAGAATCAATGTCCTCATCATCATGGTCACTACTGCTCTCCTCTGCATCCTCCTCCTCCTATTACTTGAGTTTTCAGGTCAATAATTTTTACACTAGAATTTGGCTTCTACCTTTAGGAAACTTCATAGCAAGTTTCAATAAGGAAAAATTATTATCCTCACTAAAAATCTTTAACCTCTCACAACAATGCTTGCTTATAGAACTTGGAAATATTTCACACTTAATACCATATTTGGAAGCTCCAAACAGATGATTCCTAGCAAGACTAACATCAGTTCTGCCAATGGCAAACAATATTTTATCTCTAGAACAGGATTCCAATGATCTGAACTGCTATGCTGGTATCATCGTATTTCAAAACTATTAGGTTTAAGGCAATGCTGTATCTCCAGGGAAATCTCACCAAATACTGCTTATTGTTCCTTCACTTTATTGTCTTAAGAAATGCTTAGTATTTCTCAAATTCTAGAGTTTGGAAATTCTATAAGTGGACATAATAATTTCATCTCCGAGTTCTTTGATAGATCAAACATGAAAATTTACGAAGTCAACTAAGCTCAAAGTGTTGTTGCAGCATGTCGGTATCATCTAAAGGAGAAGTCAGACTTGGTTGACAAGCAAAAATAGACATAAGTGTGCCTCAATAGCAAGCAGTTTTAGGGGATTCGAATCCCAGAATTAGGACACGATGTGTCCGTAAGTACGAATCCCGTACGGACACGTTGTGTCCCGTTCTAGGATTCGAATTCCTAGCGAATCGTGTCCGATTCGCAGGATTCAGACTCGTGGGGGGTTTAGGACGAATCCGGTTACTTAGTAAATAACTTGTTAAGAAAAATAACAAGTAGGTAGGAATAATAAATCAGATAAAGAGCATGGAACATTTCTAACTAAGTAAACTTAGAAACTTCAACATGGTATCAGAGCGTGATTGCAAATCACAGGAAGACTAAAGGACATCAGTGGAGTGGAGCAATAGTAGCAGAAAACAACTGTCCTGAGGTGACAAAAGTTGTTTCTAGCAGAGCAACAACAAGGAAGGGTGACAAAGTGCCTGCATCATCAAGGGTGAGCCAGGAAGAGGGAGTGTAGAGGCTAAGGAAGGCAAAAGAAGCCTCACATAAAGCCATGCAGTAGCTGGGAGGGTTGACGCACTTGGCTGAGGAGGCCAGGTTGCTGGTGCCGGGACTGCGCAGAGCCTAGGTGCTCTCACCTTCAGTTTGATGGGGTTTAGAAGGTTGCGAGAATATTGCAGAGTGGAGCTGGTGAGGTACTGTATTCAGAATAGTTTCTGACAGAGCAAGGCCAGAGGAGTTGTTACCGAGTATTTCTAGCTGAGGAACCCAGATTAGTGGTGTGTTTGTACAAGACAATCAAAGTAGGGGGCATCTCAACAGCGGAAGAAGGATTTCCAGTAGGGAAATCAGGACTCAGAGGGAGTCCAGAAGAGAACTTCCAGACGAGAAGTAGACTCAGCGGGAGTCGAACAGAGAACTTCCAAATGGGAGGTAGACTTAGAAGGAGTCAAACAGAGAACTTCCGGGTGGGAAGTAGACTCAAGAGGAGTTGAACAAAGGACTTCTAGAAGCTAAGTAGAGAGACTTAGCAGGAGTCGAACAGAGAACTTCCAAGAGGGAAGCAGAGAGACTCAGTAGGAGTCGAACAAAGGACTTCTAGGAGGGAAGCAGAGAGACTCAGTAGGAGTCGAACAGAGGACTTCCATGAGGGAAGTAGAGAGACTCAGAGGAGTCGACAAGAAGAGCAGAGAGATGGCCATGAATGGGCTGAGGGATCAGGACAGGTTGGATGAGGCGTCCAACTAGAAGGCCAGGATCCTGTCTTTTCTGTGTGCCATGACTGCTCATGTGCCACTTTAGAAGAAGTGGGGAGACATCAATCTATAGTCAGGCAGACTACAGGCGATGAGGGGTAGGATCCTTGAGGTACCCAGCCTCTTGGATTAGACCTTGCTACGGGAGCCCCGAAGAGGAGTAGCAGGATTGGCTAAGTCGGGTAGAGATGGATGTGGATGGAGCGGCAGAGAGAGTTACAGTGCAGAAGTCTCGAGACAACGTAAGGCTAGCAGGCTGTAGCAGTGCGAGAGGCATAGGAGTGTTGCACCAGTGGAGGATGGCACAAAGAGGTGTGCAACAGTGCGAGATGCGGAGAGTTGTTGCAGCAGCGCAGAGGTCAGAGAGGGAGCACTTGTCAGCGACAGAGGAAGCTTCAGAATCAGTGGGTGTCTCTAGCCTTACAGGGAGGTCAGATTGGGAGATCAGTTACTTACTTCTCAGTAACTAAGTTGCAGTGCAGTAGTGGGCAGCATGATACAACATGATAAGAGGAGGTGCAGTGCAGATGCAGTGCTAGGAGAAAGGACCAGCAACAGCACGGATGCAGAGGGAGCTGTAGTACAGATGTAGCAGTGGAAATGGCAAAACCATGGGTAGCAGTACAGGATGCAGTAGTGGCAGTGGCAAAACCATGGGCAGCAATATAGGATGCAACAATGCAGCGGATGTTGGGCAGGAAGGCCTAGCATTAGCACAGGTACCAATGCCGGATGATGAGAGTAATACTCAGTGAGGAGTATTGCTAGAGCACAGTCCTCGCTAAGAGGGAATGTTGATTTAGGGTAGCATCAAATGTGCTCTAGCCATGAAATTTGGTGGAGAGGTTGGGGCACATGAGATCTCCAATACCCAGAAAGAGTTTGGGCAGATTCTAAACAGATCAGGAGATATTAAAATAATTAATATTTTTAATGGAGTCCCTAAGTCTAAACTTAGGAAAAATAAAATATTAATGTGTATTAATATGAATCTGTGTTAGATTGGTCCAAAAGACATGGATCAAGCCAGATCTAATCTGTTGATTAGGTACTTAATCTCGGTCGCTGATATGTCAACAGGAAAAGTATAAGAGGAGGCTTGAGGGTCACTTGGAGAATACACCAGAGTGATCAGTAATTCTATTCTCTAAAGCGGGGTTTGCTAAGAGAGATAGAATTAGTGATTGAGAGATGCAACTGAGGGGCATTTGAGTATAGAGAGATAGAGAGGCAGAGATAGTGTCTGGAGAGCAACGCAATAGCTAAGGAGAGTGACGCAGAGCTAGCCAGGGCTCACGCAGAGGCAGCTGAGAGCTGCGTAGAGCCTCAGAGAGGCCAGCGTTGCTAACGCAGAGGGTCAGAGTGCTTACACAAGGCCTCCTAGGGCTGATGCAGACCCATCTGGGGTGACGCAGGGCCAGCGTGAGGTAGAGAGGAGCTGACGCAGTCCAGAGAGAGGCTAATGTTGGGGTTTCTGGGGCAGATTTGTGTTGAGTAGCTGCCAGAAGGATTATCCAAGGTTTCAGCCAGAAGATTTGTTAGAAACCGAGAGGTATTATTGCCAAGGAAATTCTCTATTGGGTAGGCCAGTTTCGACACCCACATTGTACTTTGATATTGCTTAATAAGAAAACCCTAAGACAGCTACACCGGTTTTCCCACATTGGGGTTCCGTGGACATTGGTCCAAAAATAATGTTGTCATATAGTGTGATTGTTTCTGTTTTCTTTAGTTGTTGATCTGTAATATGTTGAGCATGCACTAGTGTTTATTTTCAGTATTTACATTGTAAATAACTTGTTAAGAAAAATAACAAGTAGGTAGGAATAAATCAGATAAAGTGCATGGAGCATTTCTAACTAAGTAAACTTAGAAACTTCAACAATATACCATACATCCCGACACCAAAAAGCTGAGTCCAAATCTACAAAACGTTGTCCAGTGTCCCCTCTACATAGGCCCTGGAAAGAGAAAATTTTCCCTCTCAAATGCAGCAATCTCCAACCCCAAAATTCTCCACAATTCTTAGTCTTCCCCTGGAGTAGCTTCTCTAAATTTCTCTCGGCAAAAACCCCCTGGATAGTAGCTGAAAAAAGTGGCACGAGATCTTCTACTGCATCCTCCTTGTGGCACTCGAAGTCCACCAAAAGAAGGGTTAGTTCTCCCCTTGGAAAACTTTGTGCTAAACAACACTTGTGACTCAGCTGAACAACTTGAGCAACAATGTGTAAATGTCAAATTATCAAAAGGTCCCAATTGCTGCCCCCAACCTTCTATTTATAATCAATCCCTTACTTTTCCTTGTGGGTTCCACAATTTGACCTCCTTGCCTTTTCCCTCTTCCCTCCAATTCGATTTCCTCAAGGAGTGTGCATTTCCTCGTGGGGTGGTCTCCACATCCCAATATGTGATTAATCTTCCCTTGTCTAATGTTTAGGACCTCCCTACCACACAAAATCAAATTAATTAATTTTCACCCGCTTTTCCTAAGTTTGTATCCAAAATTTTCTCCATCCAAAATTTGCAAAAAAATTGAGAAAGGATCTTAGCAGATTTTGATTGGAAGGGATATTATAGTCCTCCCTACCAAAAATTGTTTGCCCTCAAGCAATTCCTGAATGTTGATTTGGGGTAGCATCGGATGTGCTCTAGCCATGAAAATTGGTGGAGAGGCTATAGCACATGAGATCTCCAAGACCCAGAAATGGTTTGGGTAGAATCTACCCGGTTTAGGAGATATTAAACTAATTAATATTTTTAATGGCATTCCTAAGTCTAAACTTGGGAAAAATAAAATATTAATGGGTCTTAATATAAAACTGGGTTAGAAGGTTCTAAAAGACATGGATCAAGCCAAATCTAATCTTAACCGTTGATTAGAGATGTAATCTTGGCCGTTGAAGTACAAACAGGAAAAGTATAAGAGGAGGCTTGAGGGTCAGTTGGAGAACACACCAGAGTGATTAGTCATTCAATTCTGTAGAGCGGGGTTTGCTAAGAGAAGTCGAAACAGTGATTAGTTTGCAGCGAAGGCCAGTGAGTACAAGACAGAGAGGCAGAGATAGTGCTAAGAGACCAGCGTAGAAGCAGAAAGAGGTAGACGCTGAGCTAGAGGGAGCCATGCAGAGGCAGAAAGGGCTGCATAGAGGCCAAAAGGGCCTGCGTCATCCACGCAGAGGCTGCAGGAGTGACGCAGAGGGCCGTAGAGGCTGCGTAGAGCCTTAGAGGGCTGACGCAGTGAGTTTTCAGGCTGACGCAGAGGCCAGGAGGGCTGACACAGTGCTTCAGTTGTGCTGGAGAGGGTTTCGTGGGGTAGACTTTCTGAATATCTGCTTTCGAATAGAGAGGTATTACTCCTGGATTAACCTCTCTGTCAGGTGAGCTGGTTTGGCGCCCAGTTGTACTCAAAAAGACTGCATAATAAAATAACCCTCAAAATTGTTGCACCGGTTTTCCCAAGTTGGGTTTTTCCGGGGACGAGTTGTCCAAAAATAACGGTGTCACTTGTGTGTTTACTATTTCTTTCAGTTGTTGATCTGTAGATGGTTGAGACTGTATTGTGTTTATTTCAATATTTATATGTTTAAATAACTTGATCGTAATTAACAAGTAGGAGAAATAAACTAGAGAATACAGATAAAATTTCTAACAGGTAATACTTAGAAATTTCAACATGGTATCAGAGCATGGTTGCAGATCACAGGAGAGCTGAAGGCACTAGATGAAGAAGAGCATTTGCATAAAAAATAGCTGTCCCGAGTGACAAAAGTTGTTCCTTACAGAAAGTGGCAGAGAAGGGTTGATGTAGAGGGACTGTGTCATCAGTTCGAGCTAGAGAGAGGCCAACACAGAGGCTGAGGAGGGCAAAAAAGGCTCACGAAGAGCTACGCAGAGACCAGGAGGGTTGATGCAGTTGGCTAAGCGAGCATTTCAGCCAGTGTCGGGATTGCGCAGAGCCTAAAGGCTCAGTCCTTCAGTGGCTGGGGCATAAGAAGCTATGGGTAGATTGCGGGGAGTGAAGCTGGTGGGGTGCTATTGCTGTGGAGACAGAACAATACCTAACAGGGCAAAACCAAGGCAGAGGGAGTCGCTACCAAGGCGGATTTCTAGCCAAGAAATCCAAAATAGTGTTGCAGGTACATAGGAGATTGGAGAGGTGCGACTCGACGGTTGGCAGGAGGATTTCCAGGAGGGAAATCGAGACTTAGAGGAAAGTAGCAACTTAGAGGGAGTCGAAGAGAGAACTTCCAGAGGGAAGTAGAGACTCAGAGGAGTCGAAAGGAAGAGCAGAGAGATGACCATGAATGGACTGAGGGATCAGGATAGGTTGGACAGGGTGTCCAACTTTGTTATCTGGAAGGCCAGGATCTTATCCATTCTAGATAGACATCGCATCAAGGCCTTCGCCTTGAGAACAATGCCTATCCCAATTGACCCAGCTGAAAATGAAAAGTACGAAGAAGCAATGGCCAAGGCGAAATGCATCATCCTTGATGGGGTCAAGGATCATGTGGTCCAGCATATTGTCGAAAAGGAAATGACAAAGGAAATGTGGGATGCCTTGAAGAAGTTGCATCAACACACTTCCGTGTTGAAATTTCTAAGTCTATTCGTTAGAAATTTTATCTGTATTCTTTTGGTTTATTTCTCCTACTTGTTTATTACGAACAAGTTATTTAAACATATAAACATCGAAATAAACACAATACAGTCTCAACCATCTACAGATCAATAGCTGAAAGAAATAACAAACACACAAGTAACATTGTTATTTTTGGACAACTCGTCCCCAGAAAAAGCCAATGCAGGAAAACCAGTGCAACAATTCCGAGGGTCTATTTTATTATGCAGTCTATCCTTGAGTACAATTGGGTGCCAAACTAGCTCACTCGACAGAGAAAATAATCTGTCAGTAATACCTCTCTATTCGGAAGCAAATATTTAGAAAATCTGCCCCATGAAACCCTCTCCAACAACCTCTGAAGCTCAGCGTCAGCCCACATGGCCTCAGCGTCAGCCCAAAACCCTCTGTGTTAGCCCTCTAAGGCACTGCGCAGCCACTACAACCCTTTGCATCACTCCTGTTGCCCTCTGCGTGGATGACGTAGGCCCTTCTAGCCTCTGCGCTGTCTCTGCTGGGCTCTACGTTTTCCCTTTGGCTCATCTCCTGCCTCTCTCTACTTCTGCGTTGGTCTCTAGCCATCGGATGTGCTCTAGCCATGAAAATTGATGGAGAGGCTAAATCACATGAGATCTCCAAGACCCAGAAATGGTTTGGGCAGAATCTACCCAGTTTAGGAGATATTAAAATAATTAATATTTTTAATGGAGTTCCTAAGTCTAAATTTAGGAAAAATAAAATATTAATGGGTATTAATATAAAACTGGGATAGAAGGTTTTAAAAGACAAGCCAAATCTAATCTTAACCGTTGATTAGAGATGTAATCTCGACCGTTGAAGGACCAATAGGAAAAGTATAAGAGGAGGCTTGAGGGTTAGTTGGAGAACACACCAGAGTGATAAGTCATTCGATTCTCTAGAGTGAGGATTGCTAAGAGAAGTCGAAACAGTGATCAGTTTGCAGTGAGGGGCAGTGAGTACATGACAGAGAGGCAGAGATAGTGTCGAGAGACCGACGCAAAAGCAGAGAGAGGCAGATGCTGAGCCAAAGGGAGTCAAGCAGAGGCAAAAGTGACTGCGCAGAGGCCAGAAGGGCCTGCATCATCCACATAGAGGCTGCAAGAGTGACGTAGAGGGCCATAGAGGCTACGCAGAGGCTTAGAGGGCTGACGTAGTGAGTTTTCAGGTTGATGCAGAGGCCAAGAGGACTGACGCAGTACCTCAGTTGTGCTGGACAGGGTTTCGTGGGGCAGACTTTCCAAATATCTGCTTCCGAATAGAGAGGTATTACTGCCGGATTATTTTCTCTATCAAGTGAGCCAGTTTGGCACCAAGTTGTACTCAGAAAGTCTACATAATAAAATAATCCTCAGAATTGCTGCACCGGTTTTCCCAAGTTGGGTTTTTTGGGGGACGAGTTGTTCAAAAATAACAATGTCACTTGTTTGTTTGCTATTTCTTTCAGCTGTTGATCTGTAGATGGTTGAGACTGTATTGTGTTTATTTCTATATTTATATGTTTAAATAACTTGTTCATAATTAAATAGGAGAAATAAACCAGAGAAAACAGATAAATTTTCTAATGGGTATGTTGTCGCACAGATTGCCACGACAACGCTCAGACCGGGGGCTGTCACCCTGATCCCCGATCTTTTCGTTTAAGCCTGTCTCCCACAGCTAAGGGGGGTAGACCCTGTGAGGCAATGGATGACCAACTGTGGACTAGTTGGGTTGGGAGACATGAGGGGAAAAAAGCACTTAATTGATTTTAATAAGTTAATAGAGCAGTGTCTTAAGGAGCTAATGATTAAATGATTATTTATTGAATATTGCAGAAATATAAACCATGTAGAACAATCATTTATCATCAAATAACCCAAGCGATGTAAGATTTCCAACAAATGCACAACCCCTTTAAATGATCCAACAATTAAACTTCAAGAAAAATTAAATGCTTTAAATGACCATAAAATTTAAATGCTGACCAGCTACCACTTTCATATAGCCAACTTGTAAATAAACATTTTAAGTGCGTTTAGCTATAGAAAATGGACCATAAAAAAATGAATTTCAATTTTTTATGTAAGGCTT
>APFE031084944.1:35852-46630 GCA_000404065.3 Pinus taeda | reverse complement strand
AGGGGATTAAAACATTTTCTAACCCTCAAAGACACTTTACATCATGACTTTTACAATTTTACATCTCAAGGGGGAAAGCCCATTTGACATAGACCCTCATAGACCAACCAGTTCTGCGACCAACTATAATCTAGCAGATCAACGCACTAGGATTCCCCTAAGATTCTAATGACAAAATTTATTCTGGCTTTGGGGTTAAGCTGAGGAAAACTCTGCCGATCATGGATCGGTAAGACAAAAAACCTTCCGGAACGTAGATTATCACTAGAAAATTAGGTCCACCTAGGCAATTTTCATACATGACTCATCTCTGCTAAGATTATTTACAATTCACACATGCAGACTGGGTTTACAACATAATATGATAAGGTCGACGATAACTGTCGAATGGCACGGACATGTCAATCAAACGCTATCCCTTTTGCGAAGAAAAGGGGGTGTATTGCTATGGGTAGTTGACACGTAGTGGTCAACATCTGGCTCCACTTGGGGACACATTGCTGCACTGTAGGAATGTAAGAATCCAGAATCTGCATCCATGCAACACACAACAAAATATAAGTAGTGTCCGTCCAAAAAATCATCATACAACATTAAGCACATGAAAGATATAAGCTCTTTATTTATTAACTATCTAGAAAAGCAAATCTAATCCTAAAACATAATTGAAAATGCTGAAAAAACAAGGAGTAAGGTTAGAAATACAGAGGATGCCCCATGGCATCAGATGTGTTCAATATAGTGTATACTGAGCATTTGTCTGCTTTCAGGCAAATCTGTCGGCTCCTTGTCGGATGTGCCATGTCCAATTCTGCATATGGTAGGACTTTTTCCTATCCAAAAGTCAAATTGCTCGCGGCCGTCTGATGCATCAAATCTTCTTCTCGTTCTCTTTCTTTTGCGTTTTTTCTTTGTGGCAAGCTGTATCATTGATGATGTGGAACTTTCTGCTTCAAAACTCTCAGATGAAGTATATAAGATATGCGTGACATGTCTTTCTTCATTCTGCATCTGCCCTGTCAAGGATGATGGATCAACCTCACAGGTGCCATGAGTTATAACTTGATCTTCAATGACTGGTGGATTAACCTTGTGAGCATCAACCTGATTATTAATTTCCCTTCTATCCAGGTCATTTTCAATAGAACAAAGAACCTCATAACAAGATGGAGCTTGCTGTAACAGATAAGGAGGCTCCTGATCTATTGACATTCCTTGGTTTCTTTCATCTTCCAATTGTTGTTGAAATTTCTGAAACTGTATTTCGATGGCATCTATCTGACTAGAGTGTTCAACCTTCATAGCACTAATTTCCCTGGCATGGTTTTCTTCCATATCTTTTATTACTTTATCATTCTTTTCCTTTATAGTCATCAAGCAATACTGCATAGAGTTTATCTCTTTCTTATGATTTGCTTGCATGGCAGCCAACTGATTATTATGATCGAACGTCATGATAGTCATTTCTTCATCCATAGTTAATAACTTGTTTTGCATAGAATTAATTTCCCTATCATGATTAGTTTTCATGGTTGTCATATTTTCCTCTAACCCTGATAACTTGCTTTGCATAAAACTAATTTCTGTGTCATGATCAATCTTCATGGCCTCAATTTCCTTAGCATGTTGATTTTGCATGATCTCCATCTCCCTATTACGTTTTTCCAGATGGGTGCATAAAGTTCTCACATCATTGGCGTAATTAGTTTGATTGATCTCCATATTTTTCACTAGCAACATTAGTTCTTGTATAATTTGCTTTTGATCTTCCTTTTCATTGTCATTTGTCCCCGCTTTTCCACTATCATGAATTTGATCTGCAATGGTACAAGTGATTGCACATTCTAATATGAAGAATTGTCTTGGAATCTTTCACCGACAGCTGGACCTTTTATAAGATTACATTCATTCTGTTGCACAATTTTAGGGGCACAAGGCAAGCTATCTGGATAACCATATGTATCTTTAAAAGCATTGACAATGTCTTGTAAAGAAGTGAAAGAATCTTCAGGGCAATTGTTAAACCAATTCAAAGCATCACCCTCTAAAGAAAAGACAAAAAGACGCATTTTGACATCTTCATGATTATACTGAGGGGGTCTACAATCTATGATCATTATACGAGTAAAAACGCCTAGATGTCTTTTAACAGCGACTGAATCACCACTTGAGAACAAAGGTAATTTAGAAATGGCCACTTTCGGAATATCATGGAGATCATCAGTAAAATGACATGGTTTAAACAAATAATCCATGATGAATAACAAGGGACCAAATGGATGATAGAAAGAGATCTCTGCTCAAGAAAATCAAGAGATGAAATAAGTGGAATCGCCACTTGAACACTGAATCTAATTCTAGGATCCGAAAAGCAACAAACAAGCTGATATGAGAGAGGCTTCTTGTTTGGGAAAAATAGATACAAAGAAATGGAGTCGCCACCCAGACAAGAAATGACGAAAGATAAGATCAAAATGATGCCCAAAAAAATTGAATTTGCTAGCTCAAATGAGAGATGAGAAAAGTGAAAGAATGATGAGAAATGAGAAGATGGATGTCTTTTAAACGTTGAGAATAAAATGTCCCCGGCAACGGCGCCAAAAAATGTTGTCGCACAGATTGTCACGACAACACTCAGACCGAGGGCTGTCACCCTGATCCCCGATCTCTCCGTTTAAGCTTGTCTCCCGCGGCTAAGGGGGGTAGACCCTATGAGGCAATGGATGACCAACTGTGGACTAGTTGGGTTGGGAGACACGAGGGGAAACAAGCACTTAATTGATTTTATTAAGTTAATAGACCAGTGCCTTAAGGAGCTAATGATTAAATGATTATTTATTGAATATCTGCAGAAATATAACCATGTAGAACAATCATTTATCATCAAATAACCCAAGCGATGTAGATTTTCAACAAATGCACAACCCTTTAAATGATCCAACAATTAAAACTTCAAGAAAATATAAATGCTTTAAATATGACCATAAATTTAAATGCTGACCAGCTACCACTTTCATATAGCAACTTGTAAATAACATTTTAAGTGCGTTTAGCTATTAGAAAAATGGACCATAAAAATGAATTTTCAATTTTTTTTATTAAGCTTTTTCAAAATATTTTTTAATTTTTAAATATTTTTATTTTTTATTTTTTGTTTTGTTTGCAGGTGTTGGAGCATCGTGGAAGGAATCCGCAGGAAGTAATGCTGAAGAGAAATGCGGAAATGGAGCTGTGAGGAGACAGGGATTTGATTTGCAGCAGAGTGAGAGGAGATCTAAATATTTTCTAGAAATCTTGACAAAAAATTTTAACTCGCTCTCTTTCAGATTTCTTGAAACCCTCATAAAAAAATTTAGATCTGAAAATGAATGATTTTAAAACCCTTGGAATGCAAGATTGCTGGTTGATATTTTTGGAAAGCAATTTTAAATAAAACCCCAGCAAACAGATAGCTTGGAGAATCTCGAATTTCTTTAGCAAAAACCTGCAAGAACTGATCCTGAGGCCAGATCTTACCCTCCAGGGCCTAGATTTGACTTCAAACAAAAATTTCTCCTCAGACCTGTAACCTGCAACCTGTAATGGCAAAACAGAACACCTTAAGATAATATGTGCAAGAAATGAAACTGAAAACCCTAACTAAATAATTACAATATTCACAAACTACAGACTCTAAAATAGCCAGATTTCTCGTTATGCCACAAATATTTTCAGAATTTAAATTTTAATGTGAGATACTTCAGAAAACCCTTCATGCATTCATTAAAAAAAATTCAGATGATAAGTCTGGGATTAAAAACTAGCTGGGCTCTTTTAGAAAACACAATCTGAGAGTTGGCTGGTTCAGCCGAGAACTTCCCCTAATGCCCAGTAAACTCAAAACTAAGATTTCCTGCACAGCTTAAAACCAACTATTAACATAGAGGGAAAAAACGATAGTGAAATCCAAATCAAATGGAGATACCTACCATTATATTTCAAAATCCAAACTATCATTCAAACCCTAGAGATCAGACAAGATACCTGTCCCTGAATCAATCTTTATCAAGCTAAAATCAATAGCTGAAAATAAAATTATGCAGAAAAATAAATTATCTTACAGCGCTTTCAGAAGAGTAACACCAGCAAGATTTTTAACCCCAAAGTCTTTCTTTATTGCACAAAAAGAATGACACAAGAGAGCTTTCTTTAGCACCAAAGTCTCAGATCTAAACTGATCTCAAATGACCCCTAGCATCCTATTTAAAGGAAAAATTCCCAACGGCTAGTTCGAGTGATCCATGTCAAAATGATCTCGACCGTCGATGAGGATCAAGATTTCTTTTAATCTCATCCGTTGAATTTTTAAATGCATTTTTAATATATTAAAAAATTAAAATTCTGCATTTTTTTACTCAAAATTTGATTATTATTATTTATATTTTTAAAATTTTTTAAATTTAATTTAATTTATTTTTATTATTTATATTTATATATATATTATATATATATATTAATTTTTATATTATTATTTTATGTTATTTTTTATTTTTTAATTTTATTTTTTTTATTATTTTTTATTCTTTTAATCTTTTATTTTTATTTTTTTTGATCCTCGAACTTAGCCTTTGGAAAAATCACCTAGGACCTAGGACTTATGAGGGGATTAAAACATTTTCTAACCCTCAAGACACTTTACATCATGACTTTTACAATTTTACATCTCAAGGGGGAATACCCATTTGACATAGATCCTCATAGACCACCCAGTTCTGCGACCAACTATAATCTAGCAGATCAACGCACTAGGATTCCCCTAAGATTCGACTGACAAAATTTATTCTGGCTTTGGGGTTAAGCTAAAGGAAAACTCTGCCGATCATGGATCGGTGAGACAAAAGACCTTCCGGAACGTAGATTATCACTAGAAAATTAGGTCCACCTAGGCAATTTTCATACATGACTAAGCTCTGCTAAGATTATTTACAATTCACACATGCAGACTGGGTTTACAACATAATATGATAAGGTCGACGATGACTGTCGAATGGCATGGACATGTCGATCAAACGTTATCCCTTTTGTGAAGAAAAGGGGGTGTATTGCTATGGGTAGTTGACACATAGTGGTCAACAGGGTAATACTTAAATATTTCAACACTGAACAAGCGCTCTCTCCCTGCTAACCCAGCTACAAGTGCAACCAATACCAGGTTCCAAATTGTGCCACTGATCCACTCCCGATCCATGCGCTAACCTGTCATAAAGGAGTCCCCAGATACTAGGGACCCAAGTCATCTCGATAAATGTGAATCACCCCTCATTCCATGCGCAAATCCAAGGTGTAGGGGTGTGAGAGTCCTCCCACCTCCTGTCGATAAGTAAAGCACCTCGGTGCTGCCAAGCCCCAGTCAACACCACGAAAGTTTCTCTCGCTAGAAATTCAACCCTGGGTACCTCAAGAGGGAACTCCTAAATATACAACCCAAGTCCCATAAAATAGATCCCTCATCGTGGCATGCCAATCATGACCATCTCCTGCAATCCATATAGCCACCCAAGTGAGGCGCTATCCTGTTGTTGATTTGGGGTAGCATCGGATGTGCTCTAGCCATGAAAATTGGTGGAGAGCCTAAAGCACATGAGATCTCCAAGACTCGGAAATGGTTTGGATAGATTGTACCCGGTTTGGGAGATATTAAAATAATTAGTATTTTTAATGAAGTTCATAAGTCTATACTTAGGAAAAATAAAATATTAATGGGTATTAATATAAAACTGGGTTAGAAGGTTCCAAAAGTCATGGATCAAGCCAAATCTAATCTTAGCCATTGATTAGAGATTTAATCTTGGTTTTTGAAGGACCAACATGAAAAGTATAAGAGGAGGCTTGACGGTTAGTTGGAGAACAGACTAGAGTGATCAATCATTCATTTTGCTAGAGCGGGGTTGCTAAGCAAAGTTGAATCAGTGATCAGCAACGAGGGGCAGTGAGTATGAAGCAGAGAGGCAGAGACAATATTGAGAGACCAGTGCAGAAGTAGAGAGAGTGAGAGAAGCAACTAGTCCAGGATATGCAGAGCCCAACAGAGACAACACAGAGGCCAGATGGACTGCATCGTCCACCCAGAGGTTGCTGGAGTGATGCAGAGGGTCCCAGAGGCTGCGCAGTACCTCAGAGTGTTGATGCAGAGGGTCCTGGGGCTGACACAGGTCAGCAGAAGGCTAACGCAAAGGCCAGAAGGGCCAGTGTTGAGTTTCAGTTGTGCAGGAGAGAGTTTCATGGGACAAGTTTTCTGAATACCTGGTTCCGAATATAGAGGTATTGGTGTCGTGTATTTTTCTCTATCAGATGAGCCGGTTAGGCACCCAGTTGTACTCAAAAATACTGCATAATAATATAACCCTCTGAATCGCTGCACCGGTTTTCCCGCATTGGGTTTTTCCGAGGACATTTGTCCAAAAATAAAAGTGTCACTTGTGTGCTTGTTTTCTTTCAGTTGATGATCTGTAGATGTTGTGACTGTATTGTGTTTATTTCGGTATTTAAATGTATTAAATAACTTGTTTGAATTTAAACAAGTAGAAGACATAAACTAGCAGAATACAGATTAATTTTCTAACGGTTAGACTTAGAAAATTCAACATGGTATCAGAGCAAGGTTGTAGATCATAGGAAAACTGAAGGCATCAGTTGAGCATTTGTAGTAGAATCAGCTGTCCCGAGTGACAATAGCTGATCCTTGCAGAAGCGACAAAGGAAGGGTTGACACAAAGGGATTGCGTCATCAGTCTGGGCCAAAGAGAGGTAGCCCAGAGGCTGAGGAGGGCAGAAACAGGCTTACGCAGAGCCACGTAGAGGCTAGGTGGGCTGATGTAGTTAGCTAAGGGAGTTGTTTTGTCGGTACTGGGATTGTGCAGAGCCAAGAGGCTCAATCCTTCAATTGTTTGGGCATAGGAGGCTGTGGGTAGTTTGCGGAGCGAAATTGGTGAGGTACTATGGTTAGAACAGTACCTAATAGGGCAAGACCAAGGTAGAGGGAGTTGCTGTCGAGGCAGATTTCTAGCCAAAGAATCCAGATCAGTGTTGCAGTTGCACAAACAATCGGAGAGGAGCAACTTGATAGTTGGCAGGAGGATTTCAAGGAGGGAAATCAAGACTCAGAGGGAGTCTAGAAGAGAACTTCCAGATAGGAAGTAGAGAGACTCAGCAGGAGTCGAACCAGAACTTCTAGGCAGGAAGTAAGGAGACTCAGCAGGAGTCGAATCGAGTACTTCCAGGCGGAAAGTAGATAAACTTGGAGGAGTCGACAAAACAGTAGCGAGATGGCCGTGAATGGGTTGAGAGATTAGGACAAGCTGGTAAGAGCGTCCAACTTTGTGGTCTGGAAGGCCAGGATCTTGTCCTTTCTAGATAGACATCATATCAAGGGCTTCGCCTGAATAGTGATGGCTATCCCAGTTGACCTGGTAGCTAATGAAAGGTACGAGGAGGCAATGGCTAAGGCATAGTGAATCAGCCTTGATGGGGTCAAGGATCATGTGGTACCACATATCGCTGAGAAGGAAACTGAAAAAGAGATGTGGGACACTTTGAATACATTGTACCAGCATACTTTTGTGCAGAGGAAGATGCTCCCGGAGAGAAAATAGATGTCTTCCTTGGTCGGGTGAAGAAGATCCGTGACCAACTGATTTCCATAGGGGCCATGTCGGATTAGGAGTTGATGGTAAGGACCGCACTTAATGCAGTCTTCGAGGATTGTGAGACATTTGTCGAGAGCATACTGGGCAGGACGAGTCTTCTGAATTGGGAAGAATTGTGGTGGTTGTTCGTCGAGAAGAGATCAGACAAATGACCAAGGCGGGAAGTAGCGGGAAAGGGGTCAGGATCAAGAAGGAAGAGGAAGAGGATGCGGCTCTAGCATCTGTGGGAAAGCAGGAGAAGAGGAAGAAGAAGGACCTCTCCATGGTCAAGTGCTTCCACTGTGGGGAACTGGGTCACTATTTGAACCAGTGTTTTAGGAAGAAGAGTAAAGGAGAGGCTTCTGATTCGAAGGCAGCGCCAGCGAAGGCAAAGAAAGAAGTAGAGGAGGATGACAATTGTGCCATGAGTGCTCATGTGCCACTTGAGAAGAAGTGGGAAGACATCAAACTGTAGTCATGAGGAATACAGCCAATGAGGGGAAGGATCTTTGAGGTACCCAACCTCTTGGATTATACCTTGCTACAGGAGCCTTGAATAGAGAGTAGCAGGACTGGCGGATGTCAGTAGAGATGGATGCGGATGAAGCGACGGAGAGTGCTACAGCGCAGGAGTCCCCGGGTAGCGCGAGGCTAGCAGGCTGCAACAACGCGAGAGGCATGGAGAGTGTTGCACCAGTGCAGGATGGCACAAAGAGGTGTGCAACGGTGCTAGATGCAGGGATTTGTTGCAGCAGCGCAGAGGTCAGTAGAGGGAGCACTTGATAGCGACAGAGGGAGCTTCAGCATCGGGATTGTTTCTAGCCTGACGGGGATGTCAGAAGTTGGGTGGATCAGTTACATACTTCTCAGTAACTGAGTTGCAGTGCAATAGCAGTATGCAGTAGCACGATGCAACATGATTAGAGGGGGATGTAGTGGAGATGTAGTGATGGGAGGATGGGCCAACAGCAACACGGATGTAGAGGGAGTTGTCGTACAGATGCAATAGTGACAGTGGCAGGGCCATGGGCGGCAGTATAGGATTAGCAGTGTAGAGGATGTTGGGCAGGGAGGCCTAGCTTCAACACAGGTACCGATGCTGGATAATCAGGGTGATGCTTAATGTGGAGTATTACTAGAGCACAGTCCTCGCTAAGAGGGAGTGTTGATTTGGGGTAGCATCAGATGTGCTCTAGCCATGAAAATTGGTGGAGAGGTTAAAGCACGTGAGATCTCCAAGACCCAGAAATGGTTTGTACAGATTGTACCCGATTTTAGAGATATTAAAATAATTATTATTTTTAATGGAGTTCCTAAGTCTAAACTTAGGAAAAATAAAATATTAATGCGTATTAATATAAACCTGCGTTAGAAGGTTCCAAAAGTCATGGATCAAGCCAAATCTAATCTTATCCATTGGTTAGAGATTTAATCTCGGTCGTTGAAGGACCAACAGGAAAAGTATAAGAGGAGGCTTGAGGGTCAGTTGGAGAACAAACCAGAGTGATCAATCATTCATTTTGCTAGAGCGGGGTTGCTAAGCAAAGTTGAATCAGTGATCAGCAGCGAGGGGTATTGAGTGCGAGGCAGAGAGGCAGAGACAATACTGAGAGGCCAACGCAGAAGCAGAGAGAACGAGAGTAGTAGCCAGTCCAGGCTACACAGAGCCCAGTAGAGACATCGTAGAGGGTAGAGGGATTGCGTTGTCCACGTAGAGGCTACTAGAGTGATGCAGAGGGTCCCAGAGGCTATGTAGTGCCTCAGAGGTCTGACACAGAGGGTTTTGGGGCTGACGTAGGTTAGCAGAACGCTGATACAGAGGCCAGAAGGGCCAGCGTTGAGCTTCAGTTGTGTCGGAGAGGGTTTCGTGGGAAAGGTTTTCTAAATACCTGCTTCCGAATATAGAGGTATTGCTGCCATGTATTTTTCTCTGTTGGGTGAGTTGGTTAGGCACTCAATTGTACTCAGAAAGACTGCATAATAATATAACCCTCTGAATAGCTGCACCAATTTTCCTGCATTGGGTTTTTCCGGGGACATTTGTCCAAAAATAATGTGTCACTTGTGTGCTTGTTTTCTTTCAATTGATGATCTATGGATGTTGTGATTGTATTGTGTTTATTTCAGTATTTAAATGTATTAAATAACTTGTTCGAATTTAAACAAGTAGAAGAAATAAACCAGCGGAATATAGATTAATTTTCTAACGGATAGACTTAGAAAATTCAACACGTGTCTCAACTGGTCTCTGGGAAGTGAAGTCCCTACTATCGAATGGAGTCCCAATGGCAGATTTGGGTGATCTCCCCCTATGATAACCCACTCTCCCCAATCCATAACCCAACTTCTCAACCCTGTAACACTCGGGTCCCAAACTAATCTCAAAGTGAGTCCACCAAGTGGATGTTGCCCCAATCTGGTCATAACTGTGACCCTCTCATGCTCCTGCAAAGTCATTCACACCAGTAAACCTTCGCTACAAATACAATAAGGGGAAAATCCACTGCACGTAGGTCTATCCTGCCAGGGCACCCCGCAAGGGTTACCATCTATCGACCCACGCCCAATCTCTTGCCGAAACAATAGTGAGAAGGGACTTCCTCGACTCGTAGTGATCATCCTGATGGTATTTGACCTGTCATCCAAAGGAGGATGCAATCCTGTCTTTGTCATCCCCATGATCCTCCCAAAATAAGGTAGTCTTTTAACCCCACTGTTTTAAAAAACGGCCGAGTCAACATTGACTCGGCCGGTTGATCCGGGTCATTAGCCTCCACAATGAAATGGTGGGTGAATCGGTTTAGATGGCCGAGTCAGCCATGACTCGGCCGAAACGGACCGTTTCCGTTATGACTCGGCCGAGTCACAAGAAACGGCCAGCGAGACGTTACCTCAGCGATTTAACAACTTTTAAATGGATTTTAAATTTGTTTGGTGGTTAGTTTGGAGTCCAAACTATTATATGAATTTGAAAATTGTATTTTGGGGTCCATATCCCCCTCCCAAACCCTATTTAACACACCCAAGTGCTCTCATTCTCTCACAGCAATCTTATGCATTTGAGTGAGAGTCTTCTTTGAGAGTTAGTGAGCAGTTCTTGACCTTGTTTTGGAG
>APFE031084944.1:0-35427 GCA_000404065.3 Pinus taeda | reverse complement strand
TAAGGGAGGAAAATGAGGAAAAGATCACATTCGATTCAATTCTTTCATGAGCAGATTGAGAGAAGGAGAGTAAGAGAGAAAGGGAGATTTCTGGACAGTGAGCTGCGGAGTATCAGCAGCGGAGTTTCAACAGCGAAGTTTCAACAGGGCAGTTTTTCAGCAACGCTGAGATAAGTTGTAAAAGTTTGCTTGCTGATTTTTGCTGAATATTTTCTTGTTGTAAAAAGGTTTTTTTCAGAAATAAAGAAGAGCTCTCAAACTGGTTTTCCCCAAGAGTTGTAGGGGGTTTTTCCAGGGTCACATTGACCAAAAATATCAGTGTTTTAATGTGTTTTAACCAGTATTTTACAACTCGGCCGAGTCAGAACCAACCCGGCCGAGTCGTTCCGGGTCGATGGCTTGGGAACTGACTCGGTCCAAAAAACGGAACGGTCGACCGAGTCAACAATGACCTGGCCGAGTCACTTAATGACTCGGCCGGGTCATTGCTGACTCGGCCAACCCGGCCGGGTCACTGGCTTTCACACAAAGCAATCATGGAGAACAGGTTTTGACATGCAATGATATATGATTCTCTGGTGGCCTATCTTTGAGAATCATTGTTTTCTATTAATAACTACAATAACAGTACTCATTGTTCCTTCTAAATAAAGCTTTAACAGTGGCATTCTAAAAGTTGATTAACTTCAGAAATCTGAAGAAAATAGCTCTAGCTTTGTGAAATCACAGAGGTATTGGTACATGTATTTCATGCTCTGAGAAATGGAACTTACAGCAATTTAAATGATGCCTCTAGATATAGTTAGAGTCAAAAAGGGGCATTTTTGTCGAATATGTAGCGAGTCTCTTGTTGGCCAAGTCTGTTTTGGAAAATATAATGTGGGATACCTTGATACTAAGGACTTTTATAATAGATCTTGAATCTTTGCTTTGGAAACTATTGAATGAAAAATGCTCAGAATTCTGGATTGATTAGGGTTTTACTTCCCCAATTTTTTCTGTAAATATTGTCTGTAGGCATTGTATAGCCTGAAATAAATAATTGGAAAATGTTCCATAATTCTTAACTCTGATATGTGCATCCTTGGATTGACTAGTTGCTTTTCCTAGGGAAAATGTGATATTCCTTTGAATGGAAAAGTATTGAATGTCTGTAACATGTCAATTGCTTTGGAGAACAGAATATAGTTATCAAATGAGTTATCTATGAGTACGATTATGAAATAAAAAATAATAACCATCAATATGCCAAACAAGTTTATGATTCTAGAAACTAGTTTGACACTTTTCACAGATGCAAAACATATCTGTTATGACTACTAATTAGACAGAAGCCTCCTTGGTTATGTGTTTTTTGTTTTGAGTCTTTGATCATGTATGACAGTTGACTATGTATTGCCATTGGGTACCATTTTGATATAATGGATTGGTTCATGAGCCTACTTTGATCATATGTTGTCTTCCATCTATATTATAATGTTGTGTGTTTGGAAACATGAATGAAAATCTTTAAAATTATGTTTAAAATCTTCAAAATTATGTTTTTTTATAAAAAAACTAAATATTTAATGTATTTTTTACAACGACCGAGTCATTGAAAACGAGTTGGCCGAGTCATTACCGTTTCGGAGTCGGAGTCGAAGTCATTGCTCGGCCGAGTCGGAGTCGGAGTCGGAGTTTTAAAACTATGTTTAACCCAATGGATCCCTAGATCCCACAGCTAAATTGGAGGCCCATCACTCCCAATTCCTACTTCCCCCCATTGAGTAGTGCTAATGACTGCTAAGAACCACACATGTCAATCATCCTTCCATACTAACGCAGTGCCCCAAGTCATGAGCGAATCTCTAGGGGGCGAACTACTCTCTGTGCAACTGAAACCCAATGGAATACCTATACAATCTTCCCCTGTAGAAAATAGCACATCCCTGAATGTTGTTGAACTGCTAAGCCTTGAGAGGTTGAGACTCTATGCTGATCGCAAAAGGAAACTGCCATGCTGACATTGCAACTATCTAAACATAACCAACAGTGCAACATGCTCATACTGGGTCCTCCCATACTTTCTCTCGGCCACCATACAGGTAATGACCAAAGATATGCCCAACATGTGGGGACAACCCAAAAATGCTAGAGCCTCCCAACCCATGGCTAGCCTCGATCCTAAGAAACAACAGGGAATATTCGCCTCACCATGTGGATAAAACCTTAGTGATGTCCCATGTGTTGACCTAAGAATGAGCAAGATCTCTCGTTGTCAAGATCCTACTCATCTCGAAGTGGAGGGATCCACTCTTCAATTGAAACCCTAGCTTCCAGGTTTGCGGTGACATAAATCTTATAGCTGCAGTGATCCATCTGCACCTCACCTCTGATCCCTACAAGTATAGGCTCCATATATCAAGGGACAATCTGGTGTATACCCTACGAGCCTACTCCTGCTTGGTCACACAACGAACTCTACCATCCCGTCTCCAGATGGTGCACCCAAAAACTCCCAGAAGCCTACATGCCCTCGTGTAGAACAAGTCTATCATCCCCTACATCACATGCCCCTGCCATGCTTCGGAATGCCCTTGCGAAGGTGTGTCATACAGATCCCCCATAATCATACCCTTAAGGTGGGGTTCAGGGGCAAAGCATATGCTACATCCGCAACATACCATGTCATCCCTATGCCTCCACGTGCCAACACGCGCATACTCTGTCTACCCCAGTAGGAAAACTCATCTCCTGTCCATGATACTCTGGGTCACATCCATCTGCCTCAGGTGAGTCTCTTGTGCCCTAATGCTCGTAATGAGGGAATAAAGGGACAACAACTAGCTCCTCTATGACTGTATGCAAGCCCCTATGGATATACTCAAGAGGCACTCATAGCTACATACCTCTATACACTACAGAATGCCACGGCCAAAGGTTGAGTCAATGTGCAGCAATCTGCATCTTCTTAGGGTCGCCATATCTACTACCACACCTCCATGACCTTGAATGGGTGGACCTCCCCTCCTGATCCTCTCAGAGAGATCTAACAGGCAAACTCCCTACGTGCCAGTGGTGGTGTGACTAAGGTGTTGCTGCCTGGTGTCCTCTATATTGTCCTCTGAGATAATTCTAGGTTAGGTAATTATGCCAGAGCACCTAAAATGTTTTGTTGTTTTTAATTTATGGATGACCAATGTTTTAAGCTTATGTAAACAAGTAATGCATCCTAAATTATCTTGATACAATGAAAGGGCTGATTCTTTACCTCTAAACAATAATTTAGATTTAAGAATATTTGGAAGGAAGATTTCTAAGAAGGTATGAGTTTTAAATATTCAAACAACATATTTAAAATTATCGTAAGAAAAAGATGCTAGTAAACTATGTTCACTGCCCAACAAAATGCATTTAAGTTTATGAAGAAGTGACAATTAATTAATGTAGAGGAGTTAATGTGGATGGATAGTCTAAATCTAATCTCTGTAATATGTTATAACTTCACAGGGGATTTAAGATAGATTGAAATTCAGTTATATCTTACCCAAATTTCTTCAAAAAAAATAAATACATGCAGAAACAACAAAATGAAATGAATAACTTAAGAAGAACTCACAAAGATGACAAGTTGTTTGAAGCAAATCCAGAATCCTTTTATTGATATCAAACAACTTCAGATACATGTAATTCTGCTCAAGAAAACTTATCCCAAGGGTTCAACCCTTCATAATTCGATTTTGGAAATATTTATACAATTTTTTCCCAAAATATCTAGACTTAAATATCTAGATTTCTCTGAAAAATATCTAAAACTATTTTTTATAAAAATAGTGCAAAAACATAGGGAAATAAAATTGCTGAAGTTGTTGTCACTGCTTTCAAGGATTCTGGTGTTGATGTGGGCTGATTAATCAGCTACTCTGCTGCTAATAACTGTTGATGACTGCTGACTCATTTACTCCAGTAACTTACATAATTCTTCCCACCTTTCTTCATATGGAATTGTATATTTGACCAATTTTCTGAATTTTTCATCCACCTCAGTGTATTTTTGGAAGTTGGCTTAACAAAAAATAAATGATTTATCTCATGCTTGATGAGTAAATCATAACTGAGGCCTTCCATAAAAGCTTTACTTGTGATTGTACCTTTAATCTTTGAAAATCTAGATTTATCCTTGGCAATTGAATATAATTTATTTTGATATTCTTCTAAATTAATCAATTTATCTCTAATTCCCTTTAATCCAGGTAGTCCTTTTTGATGTAACATAGAGAATTTTATGTGAAACCTTTGGATACTTGATTCGAGGTTATGGCACTTGTTTTCGAGTTGCAGCATCAAATTTTTCTTAGTGAGAATCCTTATCACTTCCAAAATAGTTTATGTTCTATCCTCTATGTTATATTCTTCCAGTTCATCTTTGGTTTTGGAATTCAAAACCCTTATCAGTTCATTTTCTTTTCCTGGTTCTAAACCCAAGTCCTTCTTCACATCTACTATTACTTCTTTGGCTCTCTGCACTAGTTCATCTTGCTCAAAGATAATCTCAATTGAAGGCCATATATCAATGATGGCCTCATTTATTTCTATCCAGATACTTTCCTTAGCCTGTGTAATGGTGTCAGCTATGACAGATTGGCTTTCTAAGAATTCAATTCTTTGTGTAAGCTTATGTGTCTTCTGCAACCCAGCTAAATATACATTATCAACCTTCATTTTTTTCTCTTGTATATTATTAAGCCAAATTCTCAGCTTCTCAATACTGAATCAGTGGATTGAGTTTCCACTGTTGAAGTTGTTGTTGATGTAGACATTGTTGTTGTTGTAGCTGTAACTGGCATTGCTGTCACTGGAACCGCTGAAAGAACAACATTTTTTTCTTGGCTTCCCTGTTGTTCCTTTTCCTTTAAAAGCCTTTCAATTTCAGTTTCCATTTTTTCTATCTATGCATTCTATTCTATTATGATTTTGAACATGTTCTCCTTCTCTTTTTCTAGCTGTCCTATTTATTTAGTCTGCGGATCTTCTGTAGAAGGAAGCTTAAGTTTTTTTCTCAAAGCAGCTATGTATGCATTCTTGCTCTTGATTACGTCTTTTGCTTCTTTCACATTGGTGGGATCATATCCCAGCTTTATCATTAAATCCTCGGAAGATTTGATCCTTGAGTCTTTAGCTAAGAAATAGATTTTTTCTAACTTCAACTGACACTGAATATTTTCTAATGATGCTTGAAGCTTAGATGCTGTCATAGATGAATTTGTGAGAGAAGAATATATCATCTTACTATATTGTTCATGTAAATCGATCTGGTCAATAGGATGAATTAAGTTTGCATCAAAAGAAAACACTGATTTAGCGTAATCATCTGCGTTTCTACGATGAGTGATTTTGGGTTCCAGGATGGCTATTTGCATCTTTCCCTTCTCAGTGTTGGAGGCAGAAAGTAGCTTGTGTTGTAAAGTTGATGTTTGCTTCCAGAACTGTAAATAAGTGGAAGCTTTCAAAGCCTCATTCCTACGCTTAATTTCCTTGTAAACTGTAAATATGCTTTGTTCTTTTTGAGTTTGTTGCAATTCTCCTATCTGAGATGATGATACATATGGATTGGTTGAAGACATAGGAGATCCTACAATCATTTCTTTTCTTCTAAAAGATGATGGCACAAATGGGCCTGTCATGACGATTGGGCGCTTTTGCGTCGTATCTTCTTGTTGTGTTTCACTTGTATTATTTGTCTTCTGCCTCTTACTGTATATTTTGAATTCCTTGGCTGAAATTTCTATCACCATAGGGGAAGCACTATCCCTTGGCCTTTTATCCTGCTTTTCTTCTGGTACAGGAGTCTATGATGTTGTAGATGGTATAACCTGCTCTTCTACCTCTTGAAGTGTATTCTCCTGACATTCATCCTAGTTCAAGTACTGTTCTATCTTAGGCCTAGGAGTGTGAGTATATGGGGTAGTTTTTTGCTCTACCATTAATTTTGAAATCACTCCTAGGGGATCATATGACCAGGTGAAGCTAAGTTTGAAATTCATATGTTTCAAAAGAGCTTTTGATTCCCTCGTTGTTGATCTAACATTACAAATAAAAGGCCCTACTTAAGTTTTGATTTTAAATTGAGCCTTCTTCTTTGCTGCTACAAAATGAAGTTGATCCATGTTAATCATCTGTCTAGTATATTCCAATGCAAAAATCCAGATAGGGACAAACTTAGGTAATCTATATGGAGGTAGTTCACATCCACAGATCCTAATCTCTGTATAATTTTGGTATAGATACCAATCTCCTTTTCTGGTTCGTTCACTGAGATGTAGAATTTTTCTAATCTCTTGCTCAATCCTTGGTTCTACATCACTGTTTAATAAACAAGAAACAACATATAGAAACTAATCCACAAAGTCACTGAATGTGGATTTCAGTGGTGCTCTTCTTCACCAAGGAAGTCCAATGGATTACTAATTGTGGATTTCATTGGCTGTCCATCTTCTATAAGGGAAAAGAAAACATTTATGACTGATAAAATATGAACAAATATACTAAGACAAAAGCATATTTGAACACTCCTTCTATAGAGAACTTCATTAACTGATCATGAATTGATTCTGCTAAGAACTCACTATAATTGAAGATAAAAGATGGCTTTTCATTAACTGAGAAAAATGACAAGAAACCTATAAGGACCTCATCAACCCACGGATCGGAATAATAACCTAACAGACATGAGACAATGGATATTATCTGCTCCGTCATTTCTGGAAACATAGATGATTGATATGATGGATTGGTTTTAGGCAATTGGACATTTTCTGGTAGAAAGGTTTCAAAAATCTTGGCTCTTTGGGGAAAGTGAAGATTTTTATAGATATCCATGAGGGATTCTGGAGAAAGGGTTCAGGGTTTTTAATTTGTAACATTTGATTAATTGATTCAGCAGTAATTGTAAAAAGAGCTTCATTGTTTTGGGAAACCACTACTCTTTGACTAGGAACATACCTAACATGAAACCATGAAATAAATTCTGGGAAATGATGGGTTTGTGGAATGATAAACTGAGGTAAAGATGAGTGCCAGAGGTTTAATTCATCACTTAGGTCTAAAAATTTATGTTTTAACCAATTGTGGAGTTCATAAAGATCGAACTCACAGTTGGTTTCAGAAACTTTATAGAGCTGGTCGACTAATGGTTGATGGCCTAAGTCGATAGTGGGAGGAAGCATGGGGTTTTCTGAAGTTTTTGATTTCTTCTTTGAAGACATGACTGAAAGAAAAGGACTGAGAAACAACTGTAATTACCCAGAGATGAACGATTCCCTTGTTGACTAATTGGTGGAATGGTCTCCTGAGTTTCACTGGTTACTTTGGCAGTTGTTCGGCTTGGTACCTGGTAGCAATGGTTCAGTTTATGACTTGGCAGAGTAGAGAGAAAAATAAGCAACCGATAATCTTCAACAAAACAGAAAAAATGTTTTTATGTAGGTTAAATGGTTCTATCGCAAATTATCTGTTAAATGCGTGCGGGTCACATCAATGTGTAACGGAAAATTTTAAAACAGGAATATGGTTGGTGAATAAGGAGTTGACAGTTGGTGGAACAGGGATTTTTATTTAAAACTAGCGGGAGCGGGTGTAACGGCTTTATGGACGGGAGAGAGTGGAGGGGGTAGGAGGTGGTTTATGGTTTTGGAGCGAGGGGGTGCAGAGTGAACGTGAGAGGGGCACGTGGCAGAGGCGGTATGAGGGATGACATTTTTTCCACCCCTCTCGTTGATTAAACTTTGGATGAGCTTGGGGGGTGCGGAGCAGTCTAAGAGTCATTGATCTCTTAGCGCTACAAATCGTATCCGTCAGACTTTTATTACATCTAATGAAAACGACAAAGAGTCTTGTCGTTTGTCTATGTACAAAATAAACTCTTTTTTTTGTTTAATTTAATCACATTTAAGATTTAATCAAGCATGATTAATTATTAAAAAGCAAAATTTTAACTAGCGGATTGCATTTTGGGATTTTAATTATATATTTTTATTTTCTATTTCTATTTCTTCTTTCCTCGTCATTTCTTTTATACTTTATTTTATCCCTTTTACAATATATATATAATATATATAATAATATATATATATATTAGATTAATATAATATAATATATATATAAAAACGTCTAACTTATCAAAACAATCAATGTTACAACACTCTGCATCCCACATATCCATAGGAAAGCCTCATCCCCATACAATGCTCTGTCTAGTGGCATGTTGATGCCACCTCCTCCAATCAGCCCCTGCAAGAGTATGCTGACCATGCTGCGACTCCATGCCTGACCCACATGCCAGGACAACTAACGTAGTCCACCTACTCCCCTGTCTATCTAACTAGCCACTAGTGTTGATCAGAACTCTGATAGAAAACTGTGGGTGTGTGTGCCCTCAATGCTCAGATCCAGTGCAAAGCTACTCCCATTGCTGACCGACTCCATGATGTGATGGATAATCGCACCTGGACCCCAAAAATAGTTTGGCCCTCAAGCCCCTCTGGTAACCCACAACCTATGTCAAACTATGGCCATGGATACATCTCGACTGTGAAAATTTGGAGACCCAAATTTCTACTGCAGTGACTGATTAAGTTTCTTCTATTTGTTAAATTAAATGAACAAATTATTTGCAGTTTCCTACGACAAATAGAGAAACTGAGACACTGCATCCTTCACCAATTAAATTAAATGTCGAAACAAGAACTGAGCAAGAAGAAATACACAACACATGACATTGTTATTTTTGGACAAATGTCCCCGAAAAAACCCAATGCGGGAAAACCAATGCAGCAATTGAGGGTTTATATTATTAAGCAATAGTTTTCTAAATACAATCTTTGGATGCCTTGCTGGCTATCCAATACAGATAATTTGACTGACAAAGAGATGAGTGAGATATACCTCACACTATCACTGGTGAACCTGACTGATCTAGCCACAGAATAGCTAGTCCCTTGCTACCTCTACATAGTCACTGCGTCACAACTTTTGGGGACTATGTCACTCCTTATGCTGATCGATTTGCCTCTAAGACTTCGAATTTTGCCCTCCCGGTCTCACACCTCGGCTTCTGGCTCCAGAACTCAACTTTTCCAGCAAAATACAGATCTCCTCTTAGGCTTTGCATTGCTTCTGCGTCAACCTACCCTATCCAGCATAGCCTCTGCGCTGCCTCTTACGGATCTCTCTCTGCCTCCTCTGCAATGTATTCCCAGATCAAGAAATTCTCCAACTAGAACTATCCCTGCCCCTCACTACAAGAAATCTCTTGAATCGATTCTCTAGCAACTGCTACGCTACCCTCCCTGAGAAATTCGATCTCTTGATCTCTCACTAATGTGCTTTCTAAATGCCCATCAATCCTCCTCTTATAATTCTCTAGTTGAGAAGCAGTGGCCCAAATTAGATGCTAATCAATGGCTCAAATCATTTTGGCTTGATCCTTGTCTTCTTCTAAAAGTTTCACCCAGAGTTGGATTTATACCCTTTAGTTATTTTAATTTCCTAAGTTTAGACTTAGGCCTCCATTAAAAGTAATTAATTATTTTAATAAAACTGTCTCCAGGTGGAATTTCCCAAAACGATTTCTGGGTATTGTGGAATACATGTCTCCAAGCCTCCCTGCAAATTTTGAGGCTTAGAGCACATCCTATGCTACCAAAAATCAACACTCCCTCTTAGCGAGGAATGTGCCCTAGTAATGCAACCTGTTGAAGCATTACTCTGACTCTGAAAAATCCTCTGTACTGCTGATGTTTGACATCATTTCCCACCAACTACTGCGCAAATGCTGCATCTGTACTACTGCTGACACTGCCACTGCCAACACTGCATTTGTACTGCAGCCCTCATAAGTTCTGCATATGTGTTGCTGTTACCACTGCCACTGCCAACACTGCATCTCCACTACAACCTTCTCCAACTGCTGCTGCTACTACATCAACAATGAAAAAGCATCCAAAATTATTGAACAGGTGTTCAACATGATGTATCTGTTGCTGGAGATTTGATTACTACTAGTCTCTGCACTCCTAGATAGTGTTGGCAGCAGTCTTTGCTTTGTGCCAACTGCACTGTTGCCAACACTACTCTGCGCTGCTCAGTCTTTGGCACTCCTAACCACTGCAACTGTCACTTCGACACTCCTCTGCATCAACTGATCCTAGTCCATCCTACTACTTCTAATTTTGGCTACCATAGCAAGGTATTGATCCAAGAGGTACAATCCTCAAGGATCCTGCCCATCTGTAATTCTTTCGAACTACAACTCTAGATCACCCCACCTCTCCCCTGGAGGTATTTGGGAAACCATGGAAAACTCTTCCTCCTCGATCTTTGCGGATGAAGCCTTCATATCATGCTTCTCGTCCTTGTCCTTCTTCTTGAGAGCCTAGAGGACACTGTGTAGCGTAGTGACCAAGTTCACCACACTGGAAGCACTTGATCTTCGAAACATCTTTCTTCTTCTTCTACTACTCCTGCTGCCCCTTAGATGTAAGGGCTTCATTCTCTTCCTCCTCCTTTGGCTTCATCCCAATGCCGTTGCTGCTACTATCAAGTTTGCACTTGACTAAATCTTTCCTCATCTCTTTCTGTTGAAGAGTGGCCCACATTCCTTCCCAATCCGACTATCTCTCTCTGCCCAGGATACTCTGGACAAACACTTGCCATTCTTTTGAGACTGAATTCAAGGCCAACCTCACCATCTTGGTAGGCTGAGATCGCTACCAACGAGTCTCGGATCTCCTGAAGCTTCATTAGGAACATATCAATGCATTAGCCCTTCTGCATCTGCTTGGATCTCATCTTCTGCTCCAAGTACATCTTCTACTCCTTGGAAGATCCTTCGTATAACGTGCCCAATGCTTCCCACATCTGCCGAGCATTATCCTTGCTACCAATGTGACACACTACACGATCCCTCACTCCATCGAGGATCAGCCTTTTGGCCTTTGCCATCTCGGCCTTGTACTTCTTGAGCGGAGCTGGATCCATGGGTACAACTACCACTGTCGACATAGGTTTTGAGATTGTGCTCATCCAGAAGGCATGGGATCCTTGCCTTCCAGATCAAATAGTTGGATGCACCCTTCAACTGATCCTGATCTCGCAACCCATGAGATGCCATCTCTGGCAACGAAATGTTTAACTGCCTCCTCTCTCGTTTGCATTGCTATTGGGCTGGCCTACGCACTCCCTGGCACCTGCTAGAGTTAGTAGATCTACTGGTGCTCAGTAAATGAGAATTCAAACTTCTTGGCTGGAAGTCCTCTGAGGAAGAATTCCCTCAACAGTGTCTCTCTTCTTCCTTCTAACATTTTTCTGCCCCAAGAACTATTGTAGAAAACTGTGTCACACCAGAAACCTCCTCTTCACTAAAGCTTTTGCGTTGGTCCCTCTGACACTAGCAAACTTCGATCTGAAAGTCTTACCTCTCTGTTGACTCACTCAAAGAGAGACCTTCCTTGAAAATTTTGCCCTCCTAGACTGGACTGTGCAATCCCTCTGGGGATTCGATTTGTTGCCTACGCAGCACTTCAACCCTCCTCTTCAGTGTTGGGCTCTTTCGACTTTTCTCTCTTGCTTCACCTACAACTCTGATAGCATGTGAAAATTTGGAGACCCAAATTTCTACTACAACAACTGATTAAGTTTATTCTATTTGTTAAATTAACTAAACAAATTATTTGCAGTTTCCTATGGAAAATAGCGAAACTAATACACTGCAGCCTTCACTAAGTAAATTAAATGCAGAAACAAGAACTGAGCAAGAAGAAATACACAACACATGACACCGTTATTTTTGGACAAATGTCCCTGGAAAAACCCAATGCAGGAAAACCAGTGCAGCAGCTGAGGGTTTGTATTATTAAGCAGTAGTTTTCTGAATACAATCTTTGGATGCTTTGTTGGCTATCCAATACAAAGAATCTGACTGACAGAGAGATGAGTGACATATACCTCACACTATCACTGGTGATCTTGACTGATCTAGCCATAGAATGGCTAGCCCCTTGTTGCCTTTGCGCAGTCACTGCATAGGCCACGCGTCACAACTTTTGGGGACTGCACCACTCCTTCTGATCAATTTGCCTCTAAGACTTCGACTTCTACCCTCTCGGTCTCACAACCCAGCTTTTGGCTCTAGAACTCGACTTCTCTAGCAAAATATGAATCTCCTTTTAGGCTCTACGCTGCTTCTGCATTAGCCTATGCTGCCCAGTGTAGCCTCTGCACTGCCTCTTCTGGATCTCTCTCTGTCTCCTCTGCAATGTATTCCCAGATCAGGAAATTCTCCAACCAAAACTATCCCTGCCCCTCACTGCAAGAAATCTCCTCAATCGATTATCTAGCAACTATTGCATTGCCCTCTCTGAGAAATTCGATCTCCCTATCTCTCATTGATGTGCTTTCCAAATGCCCATCAAGCCTCCTCTTATAATCCTCCAGTTGAGAATCAACGGCCCAGATTAGATGATAATCAATGGCTCAGATCATTTTGGCTTGATCCTCATCTTCTTCTAGAAGTTTCACCCACAGTTTGATTAATACCCTTTAATTATTTTAATTTCCAAAGTTTAGACTTAGCCCTCCATAAAAAACAGTTAATTATTTTAATAAAACTGTCTCTGGGTGGAATTTCCCAAAACGATTTTTGCGTATTGTGGAATACATGTGTCCAAGCCACCCTGCAAATTTTGAGGCTTAGAGCACATCCAGTGTTATTAGAAATCAACATTGACACCTAACCTGCTCCATCGGGTACCAACTCAATACCTCTCGCCATCCAACCCCATGAGAGCGATCAAATGCAAGAGCACCAATATATGTAACAACTCAACCCTGCGAGCATTGCGCCCTGCGCAACTCATGTTTCCTCGTCTCACTATCCTGGTCAACATATACGATGTGTCTAGGTAACTCAGCCACTCTCCCTCCAACGTGCAAAGGTAGCCTAACAATACTGCAGGCCCCCTCTATGTAAGCCTGAAGAGAGCTACTGACTAGAAGTACTGCAACTTTGCTAGTTGCCCGCTTATCTATCTGCTCCCTGTCGATGGCAGGTCAAAAAGATGACTTCCCATCCTCCTCCATCATGGGCTCAACAAGAGTCCTAAGTTGCCACACCACAGGCAATGCCTCAAGCATAACATTCCCATGTAGCTCACGCTCCTCAAGTTGCTCTCCCTACTTTTGTAGTAGTGGTCATTTGGGAACTCTATCACGGCTCTGGGTACCTCTGCGCCTACTGGAACCTCATCAATGGATGGTGCTATGGGTGTGTGCCCAACTATCTCCACCAACGTGTCAATTAGGGAAACTCCCACAGGGGTGGCTCCTGTGTCACACTGGGTATATCTACGTGCTCCTCATGACCCTCCATACCCTCGGCCTCCTCCTCAAGCTCCTGATGTCTAAAACCAGGTCTCCACCAACAAAATCACCTCCTAGACTCACCCTCCTCTACTTGATGATCCAACCCCTAAACCATACTTATCCTCCTCCTATTCATCCAATAAATGAGGCATGGCAGCATAGCTAGACTGGCCATACATATGGGTGTTGTACGGTTGGGGTGTGTGTGCATGTGCTTGGGTTCTCTGCTGGTTATGTATTATTTGTTACATCCCCTCTAGGATCTATTGGTTCTGCCTCACCAATTGTTGCCTCTAGCTCATCAACTCCTCCATGATCTTGATAGCCTCCCCGCAGCTAGCCAAGATCATGCTTTGATACCATTGTAATATTCCAAATTGAAATTTACATCTAATAACAGACACATGAATTAGGCTATAACAAATAAACCACAAATACGCATGCGCCAGCAAAACACCAAGAAACTGAGCAAATAAGATGAGCCATTTTATTAAATTATGAACTACAAGGAGTGCATATGACAAGGAACAAGTGCACCTCGGCTAGCTTAAGAAAGTTGGAGCAAACCTAGGTGGAAGAGATGACCCTAAGAGCTAGGAAACTTCTGCCCAATCTCCTTCTACGTAGACCTGGAAATTGGCAGCTATTGCTGCACTAGAAATGTTGAGAATGTCCCTCTATGGTGCCTGAAATCGCCTGAAAATACAGTTGTAGCTTCTCCTAAAAATACTCAATCAAACCCAGAAAGGAATCTGTCCCAAACTAATCACCTGGAAAACCCACAAAATGGTGCCAATTACCAACAACTGCTGGCTGGAAAACTGAAGATTTTCCCCACCTCCGGTGCTTAGAAAATTTTGCAAAATTAGCCCCAGTCTCCTCTCACCAAACCCACAAAAACCCAGAAAGGAATTTGGCTAATTTCGACCTCCTAGAATTGCCCTATTTTGGCACTACACCCTCTTGAACAGAAACTACGTCCCCCAGTGTTGGAATCTACTGAAATCCTTCTTATTCCTCCACAATCTGCTAATGAAGGGCTTTAGGAAATTCCTCCTTAGATAGGAGAGATGATCTACTGTAAGTCCTGACACCAAAGAGCTGAACCCAACTCTACAAAACGTTGTCCAGTGTCCCCTCCGCGTAGGTCGTGGAAAGAGAAATTCGTCCCTCTCAAAGGCAGCAATCTCCAGGCCCAAAATTCTTCACAAAGCTTAGTCTTCCCCTGGAGCAACTTCTCTAAATTTCTCCTCGCAAAAACCCCCTGGGAAGTCACTGAAACAAGTGGCACGAGATCCTCTAATGCGTCCTCCCTGGAGCACGAATTAGCTAAGGGGAATGGCTGAAAGATGCTCCCAAAATTCCACAAGCCTCCCTTCAAATGTAGCAGCAAATTTTCCTCCCTATGGTGGCACTTGAAGTCCACCGAAAGAAGGGTGAGTTCTCCCCTTGGAAAACTCTGTGCTTAACAACATTTATGACTCAGTTGAATAGCTTGAGCAACAATGTGTAAATGTCAAATTATCAAAAGTTCCCAATTTCTTCCCCCAACCTTCTATTTATAATTTATGCCTTACTTTTCCTTGTGGGTTCCACAATTCGACCTCCTTGCCTCTTCCCTCTTCCCTCCAATTCTATTTCCTCAAGGAGTGCGTATTTCCTCATTGGGTGGTCCCCACATCCCACTATGTGAATAATCTTCCCTTGTCTAATGTTTGGGGCCTCGACTACCACACAAAATTAAATTAATCAATTTTCACCCGCTTTTCCTAAGTTTTTATCCAAAATTATCTCCATCCAAAATTTGCAAAACAATTGAGAAAGGCACTTAGCCAATTTTCATTGGAAGGGATATTACAGACCCTCAAGAGTCATGTGATAGAACCCCTGCATCATAATCCAAGATTGGGTGAGATACCCGACTTACCAAAGGTAAGGATCACACAGCCCCAAGCCTCCTCAACCCGTTGGGCAAATGGGGAGGGACAATCCCAACAAGCCTAACTTGTGGGTATGGTTCCAACTAGGATATACTTTGCTAGACCAAGATAGGGGGAGATGTCCGACGTGTCAAAATAGACAAGGATCACACACACCCTAGGGGTGACAATAGGGGAGATACCCGACCTACTGCAAGAGTAGGGATCACCCACCTATTGACCTTGGTGGTTAAGTCAAAGTCAAAATTTTGAGGAAATTAATAAAAAAATATTTTTTGGAATAATAAAAAATAGGTTTTACGTGAAATTCGAAATTTTCTTGAAAATAAATATTTTCGATGACAGAGATTAAAAGATGATCAAATTATTAACATTGATTGAGTTTATTTTGACGGGGATCAAGCCAACTAGCCATTATTTTCCACTTGGAGGGATTTTTTATAAATAGAAGCCATTTTGCTTCTCAAATCACAATGATTATGGATGATATAAATGTGTAGCACTGGTATTGAGCCATTGCTTTGCTAGGAATGTTTGCTATCATAATAAAAAGACTTTGGGGTTCAATTCATGGTGTTCTTGTTCCATTGATCTGTGGTACGTGCTGGTTATGTGCTTTCCTATATCGTGCTAAAATATTTTATAAGCTTGTTATTTCATTTGTCGGTGATAAGAACATTCTATTGGTAAAATTTGTTTTTATCTTAGGTGATCTGATTCACCATATGATCTAACAATTCTGCTTGAGAAAATATATAGAGATTTGCAGGTACACCGACCCTTGGGCTATTCACAGACTTTGAGAAAGAGTCGACCTTATTTGGGCTCTAGGAGTTTTTATATGGTTTCTTACTTCACTAAAGGCTGTGGTCAATATTCTAGCTTTCGAAAAACACATTGATCCATTGTCATTATTTAAGAAATAATTTTTCAACAAACATTTTATTTATAAGCCTGATATATTTGTAAATATTCTGTGAATATTTTTTGTAAAATAGTTTTGTAAATATATTTCTAACCCTTGTTTTGCAGCGATTGGGGTTTATTTTAAATTTTGTATATATTGGGGTTTTGGGAAATTTTCTATTTCATTTGTGCAGGTGAATTTTCAAGTTTTGGTGAGGGTTTCTCTCACGCAAGTGAGAAGTCCAATCCTATTGAAGGAAATCGTTGGGGTTTTGACGTGGATCTAGGCCTAGGAAGGCAAGATCCATCCTCCAACTATCCTCCAAGCTCAACACTCAAGATAGAAAGGAAGCCGCTAGCCCTTAAGGAAGATTTTGTGGTATTTTTGTGACGATTTTGAAGATTTGAAGCAAATTTTGAATTTTTGTAGGGGTTTGAGATTTTTTTTAGGCATTCTAGTCCTAGCGTTAGCCCTCCTTTCCCTAGTCATGGCCTTTTTTCATTGTCTTGGTGGGCTGATGGCCTATTCAGGCCTTGAAACCCTTGCCATGACCCTCTTTAGCCTTGCCATCAGCCCTAGGGGCCTCAAACCCTAGGTTGCAAGCCTTATCCATGCACTGCTGCCCCTTTTCTCCTCTCTGTGGGCCTCCTTCCCTTGCTGATTCCCCTTATCTCCCTAGGCCATAGGCCTTAGGGACTCAATTTTTCCTAGTGTTGGCCTATTAGGCCTTCGCTGCCCTAGCCGCAGGCCTGAAGGTCTCTCCTCCCTCCTTGTCGTGGGCCTACAAGGTATTTCTCCCTTGGCCGCTACCTTTCCCTAGCCTTTATCTCTCACCCTTGCCTCATTCTAGCCCTCTTTGCTTCATTTCAGTATTGTTTGGTGATCATTCGATTTTTTGTCTCTAACACTTGGTGTTTGCATAGATTTTGGGCTAATATTTATGATTGCAGGTGGGCATCCCATTGGAGAAATTTTGGGCAAGCAAGTTGGGCATCTTCTAGACCTAAAGGCCTATTTGTTTGCCTCTCCAAACCCTCATTTCATATCTTCTTTAGTTTCAGCCACCAATCATTTTGATAACAGTGGTAAAAATCTCACTTGAGTGGCATAAAATCACCTAATAAGTCACATAAACTCATTAACTAGTCATTGCATAAATTTGGTAACAATTATTTGATTCGTTTTATGAATTTTGGATCACTATCATATGGTCTTGAGAAGCATAATAAGGTCTGGTCATAACAGTGATATTAGTATCTAAAAGATCATAAGCTCATTAGAAATCTTGTGTTGGTAAAGTGTTTCAATATTGGGCTGCCTCATTTGCATGCTTGCACTCATATGCATCTCAACTTTTGCACCCTAAGTGCTCTAATTGAAATTAACTTACTGCTGCCATAAAGGTTTGCTCATCCTCATTTGATGTTATCTGGACATAACTTGCATAAGGGTTCTTGATATTGGTTAATGCTCTATTGTGAAAATGATTGGTGACATCGGATTGTTAATTGGTTAAGTGGTTATATTGCTCCTTAATAAGATTACTAACACATTGGTTTCTTGTGAGTTTTATAAATCTCAGAGATCTAAATTTTGCACCAAAAAATTCACTCATACAAGCACCTAATCCTAAGATCTAATATCATCTTGAATTGTTAGTATTGTGTAATTGGTCATTGGACTTGAAGCATATTGGTATCTCTTGTTTTCTCACAAAAAGTATTGGAGATCTATTTGTTTAACATCTCGTTGGCATTGTGGTAACTTATTGTGATCATCTAAATTGTTGATCTCTTGACCAATTGTCATTGGCATCCTTGTCATTATTGTATTGTCTCTAAAAGAACCTTGGTTAAATTGCTCTAAGTAATATTGTGAATAAGCACTCTAATCTTTTATTGTCATTAGAGTTATTGTTAATGTTTAAATTGGATATCTATTGTGAATGATAATTCTATATTGGTAAATAATTGTGAAGAGCATTAATTTTATTTATTGTACTTGAGCAATTATCTCTTGGTTACATTAATACATATTTTAAGCACTATTGAAATTGAGCACTTTGTTTTGCGTTTTAAGATTATCTTTCATTCATTGTTGAGTTCTCTTTGTCATAAGATAAATCGTAACTAAGTACTTAAGATCATAAACAATCTTAACTCAAGATCACTCAACAAATTTGCATTTTCATTGTAGGCATAGTTGTGCATTAATCAATTTACCTACAAGCATAAGTGTGGTTGATAAAGAGATATGAACACCCTTCATCTCTTAGCTTGCGAAGGATAAACCCTCTCTAGTGGTTAATATGATGACCTCGTAGTCGTCAGAGCCACAATCTCTACAGTGCCGGAGGCACCAGGTATGTTAGATTTCAAGGGGAGGTATCATTAACCAAACCTTTGCTTACTTCACCTTGACTTCTCTCTATAACCTACTTTAGAGACTAGCCTAAAAACAACTGAGGATTAAGGGATATACTTAGTTAGGCATATAACTAAAATAAACCAAGATTGTTGCATCTCACATATGTGAAAAGTTCTAAATAGAAATCCAACTACAGTGACTGATAATATTTCATCTACTTATTATTTCAAAACTAAGTTATTCACAGTGTTTCTACAACAAATATCGAAATAAATTCTTCTGCAGCCTTCACAATTAAAACACTATAGAAAGTAAATGCAAGGAAAAATACTAGCACAAGTATAATCACAATGACAGTTATTTTTGGACAATTGTCCCCGGAAAAACCCAATGTGTGAAAACTGGTGCAACAGATGAGGGTTTCTTCATTGATCTTCAACAAAAATCTCATGTATAAGATACAACCAACAGAATAGAAGAGGAATTTCTGTGAGAAATTTTACAAACGATATTCTCATGCTTCTCAGCTAGATTCTGACTCTGGAGAGGACCTGATGTCCCCTGTGTGTCTCACTGCGTCAGCTTCTACATAGGGACTACGCAGTCCCAATGTCAGTCCCAGCGTCATAGCCTTAGCGTTGTCCCTCCTCTGTTCTAGGTCTTCTTTCTGCTCCTGCACTTTCTACTAATGTTGATGCCCTCTCTCCTTCTCATTTGCAACTCTCCCTCGTATTCGATTTCCTCTTGCCGAACTTCGACCAGTGAGAAAATTGATCTTACTTGGGTAACTGAGTATCTACCCGGTATGTTTTCCAAATGCCCATCGAAGTTCTTCTTATAATCCTCCAGTTGAGTAATCAACAACCTAGATTAGATTCTAATCAATGGCTCAGATCATATTGACTTTATCCTCGTCTTCTTCTAGAAGTTTCACCCTCAGTTTAATTAATACCCTTTAATTATTTTAATTTCCTAAGTTTAGACTTAAGCACCCATTAAAAATAATTAATTATTTTAATAAAACTGTCTTTGGGTGGAATTTCCCAAAACTATTTTTGGGTATTGTGGAATACATGTTTCCAATCCTTCTTGCAAATTTTGAGGCTTAAAGCAAATCCAATGCTACCAAAAATCAACACTCCCTCTTAGTGAGGAATGTGCTCTAGTAATGCAACCTGTTGAATTATCACCCTTCTCTGTAACATCTCCCTTTGCGTTGCTGATGTCTGACATCACCACCCACCAACTATTGCGCAAATGTTGTATCTGTACTGCTCTTGACCCTGCCACTGCCAACACTACATTTGTACTGCAACTCCCTCTCAATTCCTACTACTACAAATGAGAAACCACCTGTTTTTGCTACTGAAACGAATTCTCTACCATACCCATCTACTCCCTGAACTAGATGAACTTAGCTCTTCCTAGAGATTTTGTGAGTACGTCTACTACTTGATTTCCTATGGAGGCATACTACAACTGTATTGCCCCATGCTGAACACAGTGTCCAATAAAGTGACATCTGATATCAATGTGCTATGACCTATCATGAAATATTGGATTCTCAGAGAGTTTAATACAACTTTGATTATCTCAAAAAATATTGGTCACTTCCATCCTCTTCTTGAACAAACTCACAAGCAGTTTTCTAAGCCATATAGCTTCGCACGTAGCTATGCTGGCTGCCATATATTCAACTTCTGCTAATCTTAGAGCCACTGACTTCTGCTTCTTGTTGCACCAAGAGATCATTCCTGATCCAACGTTGGAGCAATACTTGAAGGTACTTTTCCGGTCTACTAAACTACCTGCCCAATTTGCAACTATGAATCCATTCAATTTGATGTCATCTCCTTGGTTGTATTTTAACCCATATCCGACTGTTCCACGCACATATCTAAGAATGTGCCTAGTTGCTACCCAATGCGTCCTTTTTGGTTCCACCATGAACTAACTAAGGGTGTTGATAGCGAAGCCGTTGTCTGGCCTAGTGTTGACCAAATACATAAGCGACCCAATTAGTTTTTTGTACAAGGTAGGGTCCACCTCCTTATCTCTTGATGCATCTATTTTCTTCCATTTGGTGATCATGGGCGTAGCCTTGGGTCAGCAATCCTGCATGAATCTCTTCAGAATCTCTCTAGCATATCTTCCTTGCCCAAGGAATTTCTCCCCATTCTTCTGCCAAACCTCCAATCCTAGAAAATAATGCTTCAATCCCATATCCTTCATGTCGAATTCTGCTTCAAGATTCTTCTTGCAGTCCTTTATGAGCCTAGATGATCCTGTTAGAAACAAGTCATCCACATATAATACCAAAATAAGTGGGTCATTCTCCACCATTAGATAGTAGATATTGGAATCAACATCACTCTTGACGAATCCCAACTGCTGCAAGTAACTATCAATCCGACCATACCATGCTTTGGGTGCTTGCTTGAGCCCATACAGGGCTTTCTTTAACTTGCAAACATGAGTTCTCTTTTCATGAGTTTCGAAGCCTTTGGGCTATTCTATATACACCTCTTCTTCTATCACCCTGTTCAATAATGTTGTCTTGACATCCATTTGGTGAATCTCCGATCCCATTTGAGCTGCTAGGGATATAACAGATTTGATAGAGGTATATCTGCCTATTGGGGCGAAGGTCTCCTAATAGTCTATTCCTTCCTTTTGTGCGTACCCCTTTGCCACGAACTTAGCCTTGTACTTATCTATACTGCCATCTACAACATACTTGATCTTGTAGATCCACCTTGATCCTACAACTGATCTATCCTCTGGTCTAGGTACCACTTCCCAGACATCATTCGTCATGATAGAACTATACTCTTCTACCATGGCATCCACCCAAACTTGGTGTTGTATGACTTCCTAAAAGCTGGAGGGTTCTTCAACCTGTGCTACCAAGGCTTGGTACCGGTTAGACTATCTATGCCGCCTTTTCTCGGTTCTAGGAGCTCCAACAAACTCCTCTGCGTCCCTCAGTGTTTTTCGTACTTCCCTGCTGGTTCTACCATTGGTGGTGGGAGGCTCAATCAAATCCCCCTCCTGTTACTACTGTTCCATCTACAGAGAACTTCCTCGATTTCCTACTTCTAAGGAAATACTGGTGTTGGTTACTGTGCTCAATCCAGGTGTCTATCCTCCTGCTTGTCCTCCTTGTTGTCCCTGCTACTATTAGACTAACTGAACATCTACTAACTGACCTTCTGCTGGCATCTCTTGAGATTTCCTTAAAGCTCTACCCTCCATGAACTTTGCATCTCGTCTTACTGCAATCTTCCTGTTGCTAGGAATGTAGATTCTATATGCCTTCGAGGTCTCGCTATATCCTACGAGGTACCCATTTTTTGCAGTCTGATCCAATTTACTACGCTTCTCGTCTGGAATGTGACAACATGCCACACTTCCGAATATCCTGAGATGACTCACCTTTGACTTCTTCCCTGTGAAGACATCTTCAGGCGTTTTCTTCCCCAACGCTCTATGAGGAGTTTTATTCTAGATATACACCGCTGTGTTGCAAGCCTCTGCCCATAAGAATATAGATAGGCCTTGGTCATACAACATAGCCTTTTCTGCCCCAACAATAGTTCTATTCTTTCGTTGTGTTACTCCATTTTGCTCTGGATTATATGGAGTTGTCTATTCTCTTTTGATGCCCTCCTTTGCACAAAAATCTGTGAAATCTTTGTTTGTATACTCTCCACCATTATTTGAATGCAATCCCTTTATATTTTTCCCTGTCATGTTCTCTATGAGAGCCTTAAACTCTCTAAACCAATCAAAGACCTCATCCTTGGTATTTAAGAAATAGATCCAGGTTTTTTCTAGAGTGATCATCAATAAAGGTGACAAATTATTCACCACCACTAAGCAACAATTTTTCATCCAGTCATTTGGTATTTAATCGATATAAAGCAAGTAGTTGACTCCAGAAGGCACTGGTCTCATATAATGATCTAATCTAATCTCTTAACTTGCTAAAATCAACCAAGTGGCTAGGCTATTCAATCATGTCTTCCGAACTTGTTGGTTGCCAATAAGTCTTGCATTTTCATATTCCATAGGGACTACCCCTCATAGTCTGTTGTTGGGAGACATCTAGAATAGAGAGAGTAGGGATCAAAGTGAAAACCCTTGGCCTCAGTTGTTGGCGCACCGTGCCTATACAATTTGAGAGACAACAAGCACGTCATAAGCTAGTGGTGGTTGTCAGGGGATGTTGGCTGGCCAGTTGGATGCAAGTATGGGATACAAATTTTGTCCTATGGGTTCACCCACTTTTGGTGGGTAACAATTACATTACCATTAATTTAGCGAATCAATTATTAATTTCAAAACCAAATATTATTAAGAATAAATATGCCACTTATTTTGAAGCAGAATACAATATTGAGAACTTGCAAGTAATAATTGTTGATTATGAATGTATATCTCAATTTATTTCTACAACCATGTTTACGAAGAGATTGACATAATTCTCAGTCTACCTTGGTTTAAAGAAAAGGGTACATTCATGTTAACAATTAAACATGGAGAATTTTGTTTTTGATGTTTCCCTGTAAGAAGAAGATGATGACATTCCAATACATGTCAATGAAGTCAAAATCAATAATACCTTCATCATAAGACTTTCAAAATATTTCATAACTAATGCTTCAAGAGAAATCCAAGGGTACGAATAAAAACAAATAAATTTCTCACTTAAAAGATCATGGTAAAAAATTACTTACATAAGTCAAGAAATCCAAGGCTACGAAGCAATCATTGAAAAATAAAATAGAACAACTCATTCAAAAAGAGGCATCAAAGTCTTCAGCTAAAAATGTCGAAGTTGATGAGAAGGTGACAAATTATTCACCACCACCCCTTTGTCGACTCGCTCAGAGAGAGATATTCCATGAAAATCTTTCCCTTCTGGCTTGGACTGCGCAATCCCTTTGGGGATTCGATTTGCTACCTATGCAGTACTTCGACTTCCCTCCTCTTTTTGTCTACACTCCTACTCAGCTCTGAAACCATGTGAAAATTTGTAAATAGAAATCCAACTGCAGTGACTGATATTATTTCTTCTAATTATTATTTCATAAATAAGCTATTCATAGTGTTTCTACAACAAATATCGAAATAAATTCTATTGTAGCCTTCACAATTAAAATACTGTTGAAAGTAAACGCAAGGAAAAATACTAGCACAAGTATAATCACAATGACAGTTGTTTTTGGATAATTGTCCCTAGAAAAACCCAATGTGGGAAAACCTGTGCAGCAGATGAGGGTTTCTTTATTGATCTTAAGCAAAAATCTCATGTACAAGATACGACCAGTAGAATAGAAGAGGAATTTTAGTGAGAAATTTTACAGACGATATTCTCACGCTTCTCAGCTAAATTCTGACTCTGGAGAGGAATTGTCGCCCCCTCTGCGTCTCACTACGCCAACTTCTATGTAGTCCCAGCGTCACAACCTCAACACTGTCCCTCCTCTACTATTCGTCTTCCTTTTGCTCCTACACTCCCGACTGATGCTGATGCCCTCTCTCCTTCTCACCTGTAACTCTCCCTCTCATTCGATTTCCTCTTGCCGAACTTCAACTAATGAGAAAATTGATCTTACTTGGGTAACTAAGTATCTGCCCAATGTGTTTTCCAAATGCCCATCAAAGTCCTTCTTATAATCCTCCAATTGAGTAATCAACGACCCATATTAGATTCTAATCAATGGCTCAGATCATATTGACTTGATCCTCGTCTTCTTCTAGAAGTTTCACCCTCAGTTTAATTAATAGTCTTTAATTATTTTAATTTCCTAACTTTAGACTTAGGCACCCATTAAAAATAATTAATTATTTTAATAAGATTATCTCTGAGTGGAAATTCCCGAAAAAATTTCTGGGTATTGTGGAATACATGTTTCCAAGCCTCCCTGCAAATTTTGAGGCTTAAATCACATCCAATGCTACTAGAAATAAACAACCTAGATCACAGGAGTTGCATAGCATATAGGATAGCAAAGCATCTAAGCAACAATTTTTCATCCAGTCATTTGGTATTTAATCGATATAAAGCAAGTAGTTGACTCCAGAAGGCACTAGTCTCATATAATGATCTAATCTAATCTCTTAACTTGCTAAAATCAACCAAGTGGCTAGGCTATTCAATCATGTCTTCCGAACTTGTTGGTTGCCAATAAGTCTTGCATTTTCATATTCCATAGGGACTACCCCTCATAGTCTGTTGTTGGGAGACATCTAGAATAGAGATAGTAGGGATCAAAGTGAAAACCCTTGGCTTGAGTTGTTGTCGCACCGTGCCTATACAATTTGAGCGACAACAAGCACGTCATAAGCTAGTGGTGGTTGTCAGGGGATGTTGGCTGGCCAGTTGGATGCAAGTATGGGATACAAATTTTGTCCTATGGGTTCACCCACTTTTGGTGGGTAACAATTACATTACCATTAATTTAGCGAATCAATTATTAATTTCAAAACCAAATATTATTAAGAATAAATATGCCACTTATTTTGAAGCAGAATACAATATTGAGAACTTGCAAGTAATAATTGTTGATTATGAATGTATATCTCAATTTATTTCTACAACCATGTTTACGAAGAGATTGACATAATTCTCAGTCTACCTTGGTTTAAAGAAAAGGGTACATTCATGTTAACAATTAAACATGTAGAATTTTGTTTTTGATGTTTCCCTGTAAGAAGAAGATGATGACATTCCAATACATGTCAATGAAGTCAAAATCAATAATACCTTCATCATAAGACTTTCAAAATATTTCATAACTAATGCTTCAAGAGAAATCCAAGGGTACGAATAAAAACAAATAAATTTCTCACTTAAAAGATCATGGTAAAAAATTACTTACATAAGTCAAGAAATCCAAGGCTACGAAGCAATCATTGAAAAATAAAATAGAACAACTCATTCAAAAAGAGGCATCAAAGTCTTCAGCTAAAAATGTCGAAGTTGATGAGAAGGGAATAATTACAGATCCCATCAATCTTACAACTCATAATGATGTCAATCTAATTGAAGTCAAAAAATACTCTGAAGCTGCAATACAGATGATGGAAATTCCAATTGAAGATTTCATAATCAACTCAGCAACATCAATTCCTAAAGTAAATTAGGAGATCAAAATGAGCATGACAAGAGAAAAATAGATTACGCAATACCTTATTGACATCGTCATCATAAAATCAAATACCTTAATCAGTCCATGTATCAAAATCATACAATATGAAAACAAAAAACTTATACTCTGAAAAATGTTGATGTCAACACAATTCAATCTTATGATAACAATTCATCCGGAGTATATAATAACCACAAGGTTCCACAAAAGATTGATTTGGGATGGTTATACCATTGTACCGTGTGACAATTATTACCACTCTCAAAATTTCATATCGTCTTGTATTGTCAAAGATGATAGTTCCAAGAATCGAGAAAGACGAGAAGACATTACAAGACAAAAGAAGATATCAAACATTTCCATTAATAAGATTTGAAGACAAAGCTTTTCTAAAGGGGAAGACAATGTTATGAACATAAATGTATAATTAATAATTAATCATAATTAGTATATTGAAGAGACGTGTCCTAAAGGACATGACTATTTGTGAAGGGGCACTTTGCCTAGTATATAAACAGGGCCCTCATTTGTAGTCAATCATATCACCTATACATTCAAACATTTATATAAAGTATTATTTGTCTATAATGGATATTCTCATATTCCAAATATTTTGAATATTTGTGTGTACACATTTTGTTCATTACATACCCCTAATTGATGATGCACATAGGCCAACAACTATTGATCATGTGAATCAAATTGTCCGTTCTTGTAAATGCCACCAGGTGTCCATAAAAGTCATCATCACTGTGAAAAGTTCATCTATCATAGCAACTGGAAATTATTCTCCTAATCGTTAATTTTATTTAACAATTTATTTGCAGTTTGATATGACAAATATCAAATAATTCACACTGTGATTTTCACAAATGAAAACTGTGGAAATAATAGTGTTAGAAATTGAGAAAACACTAGCACACACATAAATTGACATCGTTATTTTTGGACAAATGTCCTCGGAAAAACCAACTTGGGAAAACTGGTGCAGCAGTGAAAATCTAAGTACAATCTAGATGCCTGAAACTGGGAATCCATAGCAAGAAACTCTGGGGAAAATTATCTAAGGGAATTACCCTTCCTCCACAAGTAATCCGGGCACAACCTCTCTTCAGAAAACTCAGCCTCTTGGACCTTTTGCGTCAGCCTCTACCCTGCTCTACGTAGACCCTATGACGTCAAGCCTCCAACCAATCTCTGATGAAGTCGTTTTGCCTGCCTCTTCGGAGGAAATCATCTCTCCAACATTCTCAACCCTCTACCTGGCCTCTAGAACTGAGAATGATTTTTTCCTCAACTAAATCGAATTTCCCTTTGAAGCTGATTGCACAGTTCTCTGTGCTGCCTCACTGGGAATAACTCAACCCTCTTGTTGCTGCCTCTCCGGATCTGGAAAACTTTCTCCGAATCACTGTCCCTGCCCTTCACTATCTCTGTTGCTTCATTGAAGCTCAAATTCTCCAAGTGACTCTGGTGTGTTCTCCATCACCACATCGAACCCTTCTTATGTCTTCCTGTTGGGACTCCAACGGCCAAGATTAACTCTTAATCGATGGCTCAGATCATTTATGGATCGATTCGAGTGAGTTTCTAGAGAATTCTCACCTTGAATTAATTAATTTTGATTAATTAACCATATTCCCTAAGTGTAGACTTAGGAAATATTTAAAAACTAGTTAATAATCTAATTAAGCCATCTCTAGGTGGAATTTCCAGAAGCAATTTCTGGGTTTTGGCGATTTCATGTATTCTAGCCTCTCCACCAAATTTCGTGGCTCGAACACATCCGATGCTAAAAAATTAACACTCTATCTTAGCAAGGAATATGTTTTAGTGTTTCTCACCCTGTCACAACACCTTGTTTTTGTATCATCTCAGTCATGCTACTGATGTCTAGCCACTGCTGCCCACCAACCACTGCGCAAATCTGATATATGCTGCTGCTGACCCTACTGAACTGTTGCCAACACTGCATCTGCACTACAACTTTGTTGTTGTTGCAACTTAAAAACATCCAAAATACTGAATCAACTGTGTTCAATATGATGCATCTGTCACCGAAGTCTCTAACTGCTACTAGCTACTGCACTTCCCACTGAAGACTCTACACTCTGCTCACTCTGAATTGCTATCAACTCTGCACTGTGCTCCCCAGCATCTGGCTGCTACTAGTCTCTCTAACTGTCACTCTGGCATTTGACTACATCTCCTAACACTGATCCATCATGCGACTGAATACTATGGGACCCTACAGCTAGGTAATGATCCATGAGGTGTAATCCTCAGTGGACCCTGCCCATCTTTGTAGCTCTCTAGGGCTACAACTCCAAGTCACCCCACCTCACTCTTGGAGGTATATGGGCAATCATAGTGAATTCTTCCTCCAACTTGGAGGACGTGCTATCTATCTCAGCATGTGTTGCTGCCTGATCCTGCTTTTCCTCCTTGTCCTTCTTTCTGAGAGGACACTGGGCACTGTAGTGGCCAAACTCCCCACACCTTAAGCAATTAACCTTAGATAGGTCTTTCTTTGTTGATTTGGGGTAGCATCGGATGTTCTCTAGCCACAAAATTTGGTGGAGAGGTTGGGGCTCATGAGATCTCCAATACCCAAAAAGGGTTTGGGCAGTTTCTAAACATATAAGGAGATATTAAAATAATTAATATTTTTAATGGAGTCCCTAAGTCTAAACTTAGGGAAAATAAAATATTAATGTGTATTAATATGAATCTGTGTTGGAAAATAATTCCACATTCCAGTAGGAAGGGTGATCGGAAGCGGGAAAGAGATCTGAGATCGACTCCGGAGATGGACTCAGCTGTTCACGTTCCCTGTTTCTTGGGTACCCTAGAGAGCCTGTTGAAGCATGGAGGAACCAGGGCCAACGTTGAGCGTCCGCCACTGCAACCACCTATACAAGAGATCTCAGATCTAAACGAACCCCTTGTCCGCTAAGATCTGACAAATTCGAGTAACACCCAGAAGATAAGGACCGCCGACAATTTTTGGGGTAAAATAAACAGTTGGAACGGCCATTCGTTAGGCTGCCTACAGGCCATAGCTGGAAACGAGAACAAGCTTAACAAGGAAGCGGTCTTCAGCAATTATGGAACTCGCAGGATGGAAAATCGAAGACCCTGTATAAGGTATGGAGGAAAAACTCTTTTTATTGATAATCAGAAAGCTGTTCTGTTTATTGTTGGCGTAGATCTGGCTTCCTATCCACCATGGAGCCCTGCATGGGTGTCATTCCCATCTCTCCGCGGCACCCTGTTCAGATCGAACCGTGGACAATCAGATCTAGACTTTGTTAAGGTATATCGACCCTATTTTACCCAGATTCAGGGGAGTATGCACAGGTCGAGATCTGGGCTCTTCGAATCAGATCCCCGCATGGCAGATCGGTCTCGTATGATAAATCGGACACAGCACCTGTCAGATCTGGACACCCATCCATTGATAGGGGACATGCAAAAGCCACAGAACAAAATCTCTGCATCAGATTCATCGAGTACCAGAGTTGGAATTCCGGCAAGAAGATTCCAAGTATTTGTAAAACTACCTGAAGGAAAATCGAAATTTATCTGGGTAAAAGAATCGGATACTGTTAAGCAAGTGCAGGAGAGGATCATGAAACAACTAGGTTTCCCCATCAGATCACAAAATCTGATATATCAAGGCAGAGCTCTTCAAGATACAAAATATCTTTGGGAATACCAGATAGAACCCCTGTCAACAATCATACTCAATCTGAGAATGAGAGGGGGAGCATCTGTCAATGGCAGGAATAATAACAGAGCTAAAGGGAGTGGTACAAGCGCAGGGAAAAAACCAAGTAATACCTCCTTCAAAGACATCCTACAAGGGAAAAATAAAGAAGGAACAACACCAAATCAAACAGGGATGGATGCCAGGCCATATATTGTGGAACAGCTGGACCATACCCCAGTATACAACATAGACACATCAGAAACAGAGGATTACTATAATATTTATGAGAGGCAAGCAATAATATGCAGATTTAACAGCTTTTGGCCCAAACCAGTGGATTTATTCCACTAGATCTTCACAAACTGGACCTTGCAATGCGAAATACACCTCTGCTCCAAAGGATTTTTTATAGTAAAATTCCAAACAGAAGCTGACAGGGACGCAGTAATACAGGAAGGACCTTGGTTCTGGGGATCTACTGGTCTCTTCATCACACCTTGGTTCCTTGAATTTGACGCAAATACAATGGTTGTTATCAAAATGCCAGTTTGGGTGCGACTACACAACCTCCCAATACATCTCTGGACTGATCAAGTACTAGCTGGAATTGGAAATACCATCGGACGCTTCATCAAATGGGACACACAGCGATTGGAGGAAAGAATCTTCACATATGCTCGGATATGTGTGGAGGTAGACCTCAGCAAAGGTCTGCCAGACGAGATACAGCTGAAGCATAGACAGAGGAGCTGGACACAAGGATTAGACTACGAAAACACTGCCTTCAGATGCCGAATATGTAGACAAACAGGACACCTACAAAACACATGTCCAGCAGCCAAAAAAGACAATCGAAGAAAGAAGAAAACAGAAAAGCAAGTGAAGGGATGGCAATTTCCCCCACCTATCTCAGATGACGAGGAGGAAGAAGAGATGGAGATTACAAATACCAATCAGCCCAGCCAGATGAACAAAGAACCAACAGCGGAAGACAAAATACCACATGAACAAATAGAAACAACACAGGCAATTACAACAGTTACTATGGACATGGGTAGCAACAAACGACATCATATATAAGATTCGTCAGACTCTGATAAAGAAATCCCACAACCTGTGGCTGAATCTGCACTTGCTCTGATAAGTCCAACAGAGCCACAGGGGAATTGGAAAAAAGTTGAGAAGAAAAAGGGGCGAAAACTGTGATTCTCCCCCACATGTACATAATCATATTTGCCTAACATGATATTTACTTGTATTCGTACACCCTGCGCGGTGTTGACGGTTCACTGCAACTTTTAAAAAGCACCATTTTTGACATCTGATTACAGCATATGCCGACAGGCATCTACAACATGTAATTTTTCAATATTAATGAAAGATTACGATTTTTCCAGTGGGAAAAAAATGAATCTGTGTTAGAATAGTCCAAAAGACATGGATTAAGCCAAATCTAATCTTAGCCATTGATTAGGGACTTAATCTCGGCCGTTGAGATGTCAACAGGAAAAGTATAAGAGGAGGCTTGAGGGGAACTTGGAGGACACACTGAGGGAGACCAGTCAGTTCAATTTCTGGAGCGGGGTTTGCTAAGAAATTGAACCAGTGGTCTGGAGAGCAGTGAGGAGGAAGCAAGTCCAGAACAGAGAGACGAGAGATCAGCACAGAGGTAGAAGAGGCAGACGTAGAGCCAGAGGAAGCCACGCAAAGGCAGCAGAGACTGCGCAAAGCCAAAAGGGCTTGCGTCATCCACATAGAGGTTGCAGGAGTGACACAGAAGGCCAGAGAGGCTGCGCAGAGCCTCTGTAGGCTGACACAGAGGGTTTGAGGCTGATGCAGAGGTTAGTGTGGCCTACGCAAGATTCAAAAGAACTGCTAAAAATTTGTCTATCTATGGGTAAGCCAGTGTGGCACCTTGTTATACTAGAAAATTGCTGAATAAGAAAATCCTCCCTTGCTGCATCGGTTTTCCCACATTGGGTTTTTCCGGGGACTTTAGTCCAAAATAACTGTGTCAATGTGTTCATATGTTTGTTTCTATATTACAGTGTGATATCTGTAGCAATATTTATTTTAACGTTTGTTGAAGTAATTTCATGAATAACTTATGATGAAATAAGTTGGATAAGTAAATCAGTTATTGTAGTGATAAAATTTTCACATGGTATCAGAGCAAGTAATCAAAGACAGAAAGGGAAAATCAGTTATGGGTCAAGACCACGATGCAGAGGCTTCCACCTCAGGAGACTCTCACAGATTTTCAGAAGATTACACAAGAGAGAGAGATTTCGATTTCTCTATGTTGGCTTCCAGGCTGGAAGAAGAAGTGGCATGCATGACTAGTGTTGCATCATCAAAAGTATGGTATATAGACAATGGAGCCTCGTGGCATATGACGGGAATCAGAGAGTGTTTCTCAGAATATCGAGAAGAGAAGATGAACTTTCAGATCACCATGGGGAGCAAGGCAAAGTGTACTCCAGTAGGAAAAGGTACCATAGTTTTTCAAATAGAATCGGGAGAACGGTTCCGTGCCACAAATATACTGCATGTACCAGGACTGGGGATGAACTTACTTTCCGTGTCACAACTACAAGGCAAGGGCTATGATGTTTATTTCATCAAGGAAAAGGTATATGTAAAACACCCGAGTTGGAAAAAGAAAGTGCAGATCGGGATCAAAAGTAATTGGTTGTATAGACTACAACTAGAATCTCCAATGGCGCTAATAAGCAGTCATGGGGACAAAGACCTGAACGAACTATGGCACAGAAGGATGGGTCACTTGCACCATGGAGCTCTGAGAATTCTCAGGAGCATTGTAACAGGAGTTTCGAATCTGAGTATGGAATGAGATGATGTATGCAGGGAGTGTGCTCTAGGAAAGTATGCGAAGGCGACATTTCCTAGGAGCAACCACAGGGCCAAGAGTGTACTAGGATTGACACACTCAAATATCTACAGACCTATGTCCGTCAAAGCTCTCAGCAGTGCCAAGTATTTCCTTACCTTCATTGATGACCACTTGAGGAAAACTTGGATCTATTTTCTGAAGACCAAGGATGAGGTTTTTTGTCGATTCAAAGAGTTCAAGGCTCTAGTGGAGAATCTGACAGGTAAGAAAATAAAAATCTTGCGCTCAGATAATGGTGGAGAGTATGTCGATAAGGATTTCATCGATTATTGCGCTAAGGAGGGCATCAGAAGGGAGTGGACAACTCCCTACAATTCGGAGCAGAATGGGGTGGCAGAAAGGAAAAACAAGACTATTGTAGAAGCAACTAGAGCCATGTTGTATGATCAGGGTATGCCAAAATTCCTGTGGGCGGAAGCATGCAACACAGCTGTCTATGTTCATAACAGGACTCCTCATCAGGCATTGGGCATGATTACTCCAGAAAAAGTGTTCACTGGGAAGACACCTGAAGTCAGTCATTTTAGGATATTTGGGAGTTTGACATATGGTCGCATACTCGAAGAAAAGAGGAAGAAGCTGGATCAGACTGCAGAAAAGGGGTATCTAGCAGGATATAGCGAGAACGCTAAGGCATACAAGATATATATTCCAGGGAGCAGGAAGTTAGTAGTACGACGAGATGTAAAGTTCATGGAGGACAGAGCTTTCAGAAGATCTCGCGAAATGCCTTCCAAGGAGTAGTCGAAAAAGGATCACTTGGTCATGCTTCTTCAACCAACAGAGGTGAAGAATTCTTCCTCAGATCAGGAAGATTCTCAGGATGAGGAAGAGGAGCGTACAGACGCACCTGTTGACAGAGGAAGAACCAGTAGGGAACTTCGTTAGATTCTGCGTGATGCAGAAAACTTCATCGGAGAGCCAAGGAGCAGAAAAGGGAGCGAAAACAACCAGATAGGTATCAGGCATTAGTAGCTCAGGATGGAGAGCCTGCCAGCTTCAAGGAGGCAGCTCAACATTAGGTCTGGCTAGATGCGATGCTGGAGGAGTATAACTCCATAATGGTAAACGATGTCTGGGAGGTGGTGTCAAGGCCTTAAGACAGATCTGTGGTAGGTTCAAGATGGATCTACAAGATCAAATATGCTGCGGACAATAGTGTTGAAAAATACAAGGCCAGGTTTGTGTCTAAGGGGTATGCTCAAAAGAAAGGGATTGGCTATGAGGAAACCTTCGCCCCGATAGCCGAGTATACATCTATTAGGACTGTGATATCTCTTGTAGCCCAGATGGGATGGAGATCCATTAGATGGATGTCAAGACGACATTTCTAAAGGGGGTAATAGAAGAAGAAGTATACATTGAACAACTAGAGGGTTTTGAAACTCATGAGAAGAAGTCTCGTGTATGCAGACTGAAGAAAGCCTTGTATGGGCTGAAGCAGGCACCAAGAGCGTGGTATGGTCAAATAGATGGCTACTTGTAGAAGATGGGGTTTGTCAAGAGTGACGCGAATCCGAATCTCTACTATCTAGTCGTAGAGAGCGAGCCACTCATTTTAGTATTATATGTGGATGATCTCTTTGTGACAAGATCATCCAGACTCATTGAAGACTACAAGAAGAATCTAGCCACAAAATTCGACATGAAGGATCTGGGACGAATGCACTATTTCCTAGGGTTGGAAGTTTGGCAGTAGAAAGGAGAAATCGTCCTTGGGCAAGGAAGGTATGCTACAGAAATCCTGAAAAGGTATGGGATGGGAGACTGCAGACCTATGGCTATGCCTATGATCACCAACTGGAAGAAGATTGATGCATCAGAAGATAAGGATGTCGATCCCACCCTATACCGAAAGCTCATAGGGTCCTTGATGTATCTAGTCAATACCAAGCCAGATATTTGCTATGCTATCAACACCCTCAGTCAGTTCATGGTGAAACGAAAGAGGGCTCACTGGGCAGCAGCCAAGCATGTTCTCAGGTATTTACAGGGAACAGTTGATTATGGGCTCTTGTACAATAAGAGGAAGGATATCAGGTTGAGTGGATTTACTGATGCAGATTGGGTAGGAAGTTTAGTGGATCAGAAAAGTACCTTTGGTTACTGTTTCAACATTGGATCAGGAATAACCTCCTAGTGCAGTAGGAAATAGAAGTCCGTGGCTCTGAGCTCATCTGAGGCAAAATATATGGCAGCGAGCATAGCTTGGTGTGAGGCCATTTGGCTTTGAAAACTGTTGGTAAACCTATTTAGAAGAAATATGGAGGCGACCAGGATCATGTGTGATAATCAGAGTTGCATCAAACTCTCTGAGAATCCAGTATTCCATTATAGGTCAAAATTTGACTACTTCAGGGAAAAGATGGGGATGGTAAAGAACTCCTTTTAGAAGTAGTGTGTTAGAAGCACGAATGAATAAGGAGTTACAGTGCAGATGCAGTATTGGGAGAAAGGACTAACAACACCACAGATGCAGAGGGAGTTGCAATGTGGATGCAGTGTTGGGAGAAAGGATCAGCAGCTGCATGGATGTAGAGGGAGTTGTCGGACAAATGTAGCAGTGGCAGTAGCAGAGTCATGGGCAGTAATACAGGAGGCAGCAGTGTAGAGGATGTTGGGCAGGAAAGCCTAGCATCAGCAGAGGTACCAATGCCGGATGATTAGAGTAATACTCAGTGAGGAGTATTGCTAGAGCATAGTCCTCACTAAGAGGGAGTGTTGATTTGGGGTAGCATCGGATGTGCTGTAGCCACGAAATTTGGTGGAGAGGTTGGGGTTCATGAGATCTCCAATACCAAGAAAGGGTTTGGGCAGCTTCTAAACATATCAGGAGATATTAAAATAATTAATATTTTTAATGGAGTCCCTAAGTCTAAACTTAGGGAAATAAAATATTAATGTGTATTAATATGAATCTGCGTTAGAATGGTCCAAAAGACATGGATCAAGCTAGATCTAATCTTAGCCGTTGATTAGGGACTTAATCTCGGCCATTGAGATGTCAACAGGAAAAGTATGAGAGGAGGCTT